>PVJS01064955.1:0-10101 GCA_004027185.1 Glis glis | reverse complement strand
AGGGGCGTTCTACCTCCGCACTACACCCCCGGCCCTATTTTTTTTTTATACTTTATTTTGAAATCGGGTCTCACAAAGTTGCGGAGGGCCTAAGTAGAGAGAGAGAGAGAGACCGGGAGAGAGAGAGAGAGAGAGAGCTGGGGCTGGCCGCAAACCCGGATCCTCTGGTCTCCGCCTCCCAAAGTACTGGGAATCCAAGTGTGCGCCACCACGCCCGACCATTTTATTCAATTCTACAATACTATTATAATAATCTAGTATCACTTCACCAATTCATTTTATAGCTTGTTTTCTTTGTTGTTGTTTTGTTTTTTTGGTACTGGGGATTGAACCCAGGGGCATTCTACCTCCGAGCTCCACCCCCAGCCCAATTTTTATTCTTTATTTTGAAAGGGTCTCACTAAGTTGCAGAGGGCCTCACTAAGTAGCTGAGGCTGGCCATGAACCTGTGATCCTCCTGTCTCAACCTCCCAAGTACTGGGATTACAAGTGTGTGCTACCACGCCCGACTCATACTTTTTCTCATATACCATTTATACTTATATTTCTAGCTTCTGGTAATTGATCATTTATAGTTTTCTCACTTTCTTTCAGATATAGGCATGGACCACCAAGCTCTTCTAAAACAATTTGATCACCTAAACCACGTGAATCCTGACAAGTTTGAATCTACAGATTTAGATATGCTAATCAAAGCGGTGAGAATAATTCCAAATTGTTGGAATTATTGTTATCTTTATTGTGCCTTTGAGGTTTTATAATTTGACAAGTAAACTCAATGAAGTGGAAATAAGACTTTTATATACTTTCTAGAATATGTATCTTTAAAGGGAGGTAGCTTAACCTTGATGAGTACAGATATCAATATGGGCATCCAGGTCTACAATCCCTTATCCACAATTCTGAAATCCAAAAAGCTATAAAAACTGAAATCTGCCTGAACTAACTAATTGTAATAATGCTGTTTGTAGTTTTTATTTAGCCTACCTAGTGTATTTATAGATTTTGTTAAAGAAATACGAATTGATTTAATTACAAATATTGCGGGGATGTCCCATAATACAGCATGTGTGCCATATTCCCTTTCTAAAATCTGGAAAATTCTGAAATACATCTGGCCTTAGGGATTTTAGATGAGAGTTTATGGACCTCTAATATTATGTATAAAAGGAGTTACCAAACTAGATGTTCTAATCTGGCAGTTGCTAGATTTAGTGAAATGGTTAGAAACCATTAAATCCGTTTATACAATTCTTGCTTATGGGAACTTTCTAAAATTGAAGTTAGATTTGAACTATTTAGTTTCTTTGAATACTTTCATCCCTGGTAATAATAATTACTACAATAAAATGGTAGAATTAAAAGAATAAGAGCTGGGCGTGGTGGCGCATGCTTGTAATCCCAGTACTTGGGAGGCTGAGATAGGAGGATCCGGGTTCACGGCCAGCCTCAGCTACTTAGTGAGGCCTCTGCAACTTCGTGAGACCCGGTTTCAAAATAAAGGATAAAAAATAGGGCCGGGGGTGTAGCTCAGAGGTAGAATGCCCCTGGGTTCAATCCCCGGTACCACACACACACAAAAAAAGAATAGTCCCTTTTTTATCTGCTATCCTATACTATCTTCTGTTAGCATGCTATATTTAAAAGTGGCTTTATTTGAGCCAGGTGTGGTGGTCCATGCCTGTAATCCCAACTACTTGGGAGGCAGAGGTAGGAGGATCACAAGTTCGAGGCCAGCCTGGGCAATTTAGCAAGACCCTGTCTCAAAATAAAAAAATAACAAAAAAGGACTGGGGATATAGCTTACTGGTAGAATGCCCCTGGCTTCAAGCCCCAGTACTGAAAAGAAAAAAAGAATAGCTTTATTTATACTTTTCAAACCCACCTTTTTATGTAATTTTAATATATGATTGCTTTCTAGGCAACAAGTGATCTGGAACACTATGACAAGACTCGACATGAAGAATTTAAAAAATATGAAATGATGAAGGAACATGAACGGAGAGAATATTTAAAAACACTGAATGAGGAAAAGAGAAAAGAAGAAGAATCTAAATTTGAAGAAATGAAGAAAAAGCATGAAAATCATCCCAAAGTTAATCATCCAGTAAGGACTGTGTCTTTATGAAACCACATTTAGATAAAGATAATTCTTTGTATCAGATAGCAGAATTTTATCGTAAGTTGTTAGTACTTAAATCTTGATTCTTAATTCTGCAAAATTCCTCAAACATATTTTATTTTGAATCTATACACAGATTATATTTTATTTTGAGCAATTTCTTAAAATTGGTTCACAGGGAAGCAAAGATCAACTAAAAGAGGTATGGGAAGAGACTGATGGATTGGATCCTAATGACTTTGACCCCAAGACATTTTTCAAATTACATGGTAACAGATTTGATACAAATATTGATATCTGCTGTTTGAAAACAGTTATATTTGCTGTACTCTTAATTGATTTCTGCCAAGGTCTTCTGTTGAGTCCAATCAATAGTAAATAGAGTTTTTTCACTAAGGTAATATAATAGTCTTTATTGCTGATCCTCAGTATAAAATATTTTAGCTGTCTTTCTACCTGCTTTTACTTTTTATTCATCTTATGACTTATTCTCTGTAAACTAAAGGCAATTTTATGGTTAGTTTATATCTAATAGGCTTTATAATATTAAAATTTACTTTTATAGCATATTGCTTTACTTCATCTTTTTGAAAAAATAGTTAAGATTCATTTTTCTAAAACATGATTATGAAATATAAATACAGAATTGCTATCATTTGGACTGACCTGAAGCTTCATGAAAAGGAAAATATCCTTTTCTGTAGCATATTGTTGCTTCATGTCAGTACTACTTTTACAAGCCATTTGCAAGTAATTGTATTTTAATTATTTATTTTCTAAGGGGTTAAAATCCATTTTTGTATCTGTAACTTTTAAACTTTAGATATCAATAATGATGGATTTCTGGATGAGCAAGAATTAGAAGCCCTATTTACTAAAGAGGTAAGTGAGTTTATTAAGTACTCAGTGTTCTTGTTTTTCATTGTTCTTTATTTTTCAGTGTTCTTTATTTTCTTTCATGTTGGCTTTCAAACTTTATTTTTAGTTGGAGAAAGTTTATGATGCCCAAAATGAAGAGGATGATATGGTAGAAATGGAGGAAGAAAGGCTTAGGATGAGGGAACATGTAATGAATGAGGTATGTTTTAAAAGTTTAAGATTATATGTAATTTCTATGAATTATTCAAGTTCTTGCAATAAATTTTACCAGAAGATGGAAAAATAAAAATACAGAGTAGATATTTAACTGGATTTTGCATTTTTATTCAGAATATTATACTAGATTCCCTTATTATAAATAAAATAATTTATCACTACTTTAAAAGTATTTTTAAAGATTAAGATGCTACTGTATATCAATAATAAAGTCTTTTTTTTGTAGTGAAAAACAATGAAGTCCAATATTTGACATTTTAAAAACCTGCATTAGCTTTTACAGGTTGAGTGTTCCTAATCTAAAAATCCAAAATCTGAAATGTTCCAAAGTTCAAAACTTGTTGAGCATTGACAAGATGCCACAAATGGGGAATTCCAAACTATGAAACTTGTTTCATGGACCAAATTATTCACAAAATTACCTTCAGTCTGTGTATATAAGAAACAAATGAATTTCATGTTTATCTTCAAGATGTTGTGTATGCACAGATATTCCAAGATTCAAATAAAAAGTCAATATCTAAAACACTTCTGGTCCCAAGCATTTTGGATGAGGGATACTCAGCTTGTACTAAGAAAACCTCCAACCCCCAATGCTTTAATGGCCCATGACAACAAATATTTATTTCTTGTTCATATTACATGAACTTTAAGGGTTAACTTCAACTATGTGTGACAGGGTTAGGCTGGCTTGGGCCTGGCTAGGCTTGGCTCTACCTGTCTTCTCATTCCTAGGCTGCAGGAGTGGTCTCTATCTGGGTCAGATCAGGCATATAAGAAACCACAAGTCAAACTCAGGAATAGTATTTAAGAGTTACGTTCAGCTGTGGCAAACCTCATGTCTGTTTACATCCCCTTGGCTGAAGCTTGCCCATGTCCAGTTCCCAGTCAGTGGGGAGGGATGTGTTCCTCCTACAGGATGTTTCAGCAACTTATATGACACAGTTACAGGAGGAAGCAATAGTTGGGAATAATAACCCGAACCACCACAGTGTCCCAGAATTTTAATTTCTGTCCTTTCACAGCAACTGACCATTGAAAACATTGGGCTTGTTCAATGAGTTTTTTTTCTCTCCGCTGACTTAGGTCTCCAGGTGTGAGGCATGCTACTTGTTAAACAGGTGATGGGATAAGACCTTTTGCAAATAGAATGATGATGTATTTGTACTAACGGCTAAGTACATAACCCTGTGGTATGCCACTGTTTTGGAGCAGTGGAATGTGGCTGGAGATTTACATGGAAACATGCTAGGTGGTCTCACTTCTGTCTTCCGAGCACAGATCACTAGCAGGCCCTCTGCCCGGCAGTTCTGTATTCCCCTGGTCCATCCACTTCCCCATTCCCAGAGTCTGACTGTTTCGCATATTCTCCCCCATCCTTAAACCTTCAAGACATTTCTCTTTCTTCCTTCTCTGCCCTTGTCTCTCATTTTACTGAGAAAAATAGAAACAATCAAGAGAATTTCTTCATCTTTGCTCTGTCAAGTCTACCAGCCAGTCTGCATCTGCACCCATTTTTTTTGCCTTGCCTTCTATTAACCGTAGATAAATGACTACTCTTCCTCTTGAAGGCCTCTCCTCCACATGCGCATGAAGTCCCACTCAGTATCTCCTCCTCAAGGACTTTGTTCCTGCTGTCATCCCGTTTCTCTCTTGTACAGGTTTTCCTACTCTACTGGATCATTCCCCTTTGTAGATAAACATGACCTAATATCTTCCACCCTAAAAACAAAACCAAACCTTTAGTTATCACAGCAAAACTGCTTAGTAAAATTGTCTATTCTTCCTCTTCCTCTTATTCCTTACCTTTTGTTTCTCCACGATCTGTGCTGACATGCTGTAGGCTTTACTGTCCTAATTTCTCTGGTCAGATGACCTCTATCTTGTTCAATGCAGTGGTCTCATCTTACTTGACTCTTGGTATTTGATGTGGTTGATGTTTCCCTCTTTCTTGAAATGCTTTCTTTACATGGCCTTTGGGAAATCATACCTCCCTCCTCACTTTCCTCATACTCTTTCTTTTCAGTCTTCCTTGTTACCTGTCCTTCCTCTTCCCAGGCTCCCAATGTTTTAGTGCCCTGGGCCTGTCCGTTGGCCCTGTTCTCCTGTCTTCATTCTTTCCCTACATGATATATGGAGTCCTGTGTCTCTGCATATGCTGTAGATACTGGTAGATTCAAAATTGTTATCACTAGTTTTCTCTTTTCCCTGAGCCTTAGGCTTGTGTCTGTCTGACTTTCCCTTGCATGTTTAATATACACCTTCAGCAGACCCAGACCTGTTCCTCCCTCAGCTTCCTCATTTCAGCAGGCGAGTTGTGATTCATTTAGTTGCTCAAGCTAAGCCATCCTTAATTTCTCCTTTCTTCACATCCTGTGTCTAATCTATGCGTCCATTTTAATCTACCTTTTGAATAGATCCAGAATTTGACTACTTCTTCCCACTTCTACTTCCAAGTCCAAGCCAATCTTCTAACTGGTGCTGGGATGGAGCTCAGTGGTAGAGCACTTGCTTAGCATGTGCAAGGTCCTGTGTTCAGTTCCTGGTACTGAAAAAAAAAAAAAAGCAACAACAATCTCCTGACTGGTCTCTCTGATTCTTCTCTTCTATTCCTTATCCTACTGCAGTCACTTCTCTACAGAGCAGGCAGAATAATCTCTTAAAAGCATAACTCAGGGTTGGGGGCGTGTGGCTCAGGGGTAGAACACTTGCTTAGCATACAGGAAGCCCTGGGTTTGATCTCCCACACCAAAAATCAAAACCATAAATGAAGTCATAGTGCTCTCTTGCTCAGAATACATTTAGTGGCTTGCCATTTTACTTAGAAGGTGATTCCGGTCTGCCTGCCTGCCTGCCTGCCTTCTCTCCTCTTCCTCTCTGTCTGTCTGTCTGTCTCTCTCTCTCTCTGGTACTGGAGATTGAACCCAGGGGCATTTTACCTCTGAGCTCCACCCCCAGCCCTTTTTTTTTGAAACAGGGTCTCGCTAGGTTGCTGAGAGCCTTACTTTTTTTTGAGGCTGTACTCAGACCTGTGATCTTCCTGTCTCAGCTTCCCAAGTACTGGGATTACAGGCGTGTGCCAACACCCCCAGCTCCTCTTTCTTTTGTCCAAAAGATCATGACGTGATTTTACTCACCCTTTCCCTGCTCTCCGACCCCATGTCCTGTGGCTCTGTCTCACTCTACTTTGGCCACACTGGCTATCTTGGTGTTTGCCTGTCACCCAGCTTGTTCCCACTTTAGGTCATGTGAACTTAAAGTTTCTTCATCCTGGAACATTCCTCTAGATCATCTCATGGTCTCACTTCTGCCAGGTCTGTGCTCATATGTTCATTCTTCGGAGATACCTCCATGACCACCCTAAGTAAAATATTGGCCCTCTGCAGTGCTTGCCCTTCCCCTTTGCTTGAATATTTGGGCTGTTAATCATGAATTGGGATCTCTGTTGACTGATGACATCCCAAGAATCAAAAAAATTTCTTTGGTGACTATAGAGTTCACCTTTGTAACTAATTTGCCTTTCTATACCAGCCATTGAAGAGGATTTGGAGAGGTTTTCAACTTTAGTTTTGATTTAGTTCATTGTTGCTGTTGTGTTTTTTTTTAAGAAAAAAATGTTGAGAATATTTTAACTTAATCTCCTTTACACATGGCTAAAAAGTACCTGTTCTGGAATGGTGATTTTTTTTTTCTTGCCTAAGCACTTGGTTTCAAGAAGAATTATAGATATGATGGTGAGGGAGGAAGAAAATGACAGCCTCACCGGTCACATTAGCCCACTCAAATGTGTTGGCCTTTTGGATATCAGGTATATAGATATCTTGAATTTTCAAATTTGAATTATGTAGGAGAGAAAGACACTTCTTTTCTGATTTTGACACAATGTTGAATGTTTTGGGTTTTTTTTTTTTTACCTTCAGTTTCTGTGGCTGTTAGGCTAGTCCTAATTGCTGTATGTTTATATAGTAGCCTCCATTACAAGACCATTGGCTTCTAATAATAGAATAAAGGTTAAATGATATAAGAAAAGTTTGTTTTATGTTACACATATGCTTTCCTTTAATTAGGTTGATACTAACAAAGACCGACTGGTAACTCTGGAAGAATTTTTGAGAGCTACAGAGAAAAAAGAATTCTTGGAGCCAGATAGCTGGGAGGTAATGGAACCTATTTCACATGGGATGTATGGTTCAAGAAATCCTACGTCAATTTATTCTACTTTTAACTTTTATTCCCCATTATGTTCGCCTGTATAGTCTTGCTGGTTTGGTTTATTTTTTATATATAAAATGTCACTATAAAATAATGAACTTTGGAGTTGGACGTGGTGGCGCATGCCTGTAATCCTAGTACTTGGGAGGCTGAGGCAGGAGGATTGTACGTTCTAGGACAGCCTAAGCAATTTAATGAAACTCTCAGCAACTTAGTGAGACCCTGCTTCCAAATAAAAAAATAAAATAGGGCTGGAGGTGTAGCTTGGAGGTAGAACTCCCCTGGGTTCAATCCCCAGTACCACCAAAGGGAAAAAAATAATGAACTTTGTTTTTTGGAAAGCTTGTAGTAATTGCTCTCTTATTTGTAATCATAGTGCATATAATTAAAAGTTTTTTAAAAAATGTACCTTATTCTAAGTATAAAAAGACATTATTAAAAAAATATAGATACATTGAAAGAATAAATTAGAAGTCACTTGTAATTCTACCATCTAGATGTAGAAACCTAAATTATGCACTGTATTATGCTAATTTGGAATATTATGAGACTTATATATATAGCATAAACATGTAGCATATAGTACGTAAACAGTATATGACCCATTTTTAATTTATAAACATATTCATATTTATGTATTTTAAGAATGGCTTTATACAAATAAATGTATGCTCATGAAATACTGTGTTTTTATTTAACAATATTTCATGAACATTTTCCATTGTAATTCTTCAAAAACATGATTTAAAAAACAACTACTAGCCGGGCGTGGTGGCGCACACTTGTAATCCCAGTACTGTGGGAGGCGGAGATGGGAGGATCCGGGTTCGCGGCCAGCCTCAGCTCGCTCTCTCTCCCTGTCTCACTCTCTCTCACTCTCTTTCTCTCTCTACTTAGTGAGGCCCTCCGCAACTTCGTGAGACCCGGTTTCAAAATAAAGTATAAAAAATAGGGCCGGGGGTGTAGCGCGGAGGTAGAATGCCCTTGGGTTCAATCCCTGGTACCACACACACACACACAAAAATAAATAAATAAAAAACAACTACTTAACATGTAGTTGTATGATTATAGCATAGTTTATATAACCATTCCTCCAGATTTAGACATTTTGGGTAAATTCTAATATTTTAGTGTAATAAATAATACTATGATGACTATCCATTTATTCATACATTTGTGACAATCTGTCATGATTTCCTTGGGATTCATTCCCAAGGATAGAACTATTCTCAAGGTTTATGAACATTTTTTTGTTTCTCAATATATCTTGCCATATTGCTCCAGAAAAGTATACCAGTTTATTATACACAGCCAAGTGTATATAAATGAGTGCATATACAATTTTAAAAGAATAGTTGAGAGATACCAACCAAAATAGATTAAAGAAAGAACATTTTCTACATAAAAATTTTTAAAAAGTTATTTAAATTATCCAAAAAAATAGTTGGAGATAGGGTAGCCAAATGTTCTGATTTCTCTGGGACTGAGGGTTTTCCCAGGATATGAAAATTTTCATTGCTAAAACCAGACAGTTCCAGGCAAATTGGGACAGTTGGTTACTTTAGTTTGAGATCAGAGATGTCAGGCTCTTTCTGCTTTGAGCTTGTCTAACATTTTTAATATTTCTGGACTTTGGTGAAGAAGAATGCTAAGATTATGTGGTATACATTCCTTTCAGTGCTTTTGGTAAACTAGAAGATCAGTAGACAATGATATACTTCTTTTTTTTTTACATAATTTCAGATTTATAAAAGAGTTGCAAGAATAGACAAGGAATTCCTGAATACCCTTCACCCAGAGTCCCCATTTAATTACATTTGTTTTATCTTTCTCTTTCCCCTCCATTTTTAATCTCTATGTGTGTATATATGTAATTATGTTATATATGTATGTCTGAGTATGTATAACACATATGTTGTATATATATGTGTGTGTGTGTACATTTTTTAATTGCTTAAGAGTAAATTACACATGATGCCACTTTAACCTTTAAATACTTGAGTATGTATTTCTTGCAAACAGGATTTATCTTATATAATCACAGTAAAATTTTCAATAAACCAGTCTCCAGGTTTATTGAAATTTTGTCAATTTTCCCAATAACGTTCTTTATAACAAAAGAAAATTAAAGATCATGCGTAGAATTCAGTTGTAATATCTTTTTAATCTTCATTAATCTGAAACAATTCCTGAGTCTTTCTTTGTATTTCACAGCATTGACATTTTAATTTTATTATTTTATTTTAGATACTGGGGATTGAACCTAGGGGCAGTGTACCACCAAACTACATTCCTAATTAATTTTGATCTTTTACTGTTATTTAAAAAGGAAAAAGCTGGGCATCCTGGTGCATGCCTGTAATCCCAGTATTTGGGAGGCTGAGACAGGAGGATTGTAGGTTCAAGGACAGTCTCAGGTAGTGAGACTCTCATCAACCTAGTGAGACCTTGTTTCAAAATAAAAATTAAAAAAAATAGGGCTTGGGGTGTAGTTTGGAGATAGAATGTCCCTGGGTTCAATCCCCAGTAACACACACACACACACACACACACACACACACACACACACACACACAGACACACACACATACACAGGGAAAATACTGCTATAAATGTATTTTTACATAAGCTTTTTTTTAAACATGTTTAGAGCTATTTTATAGGGTAGATTC
>PVJS01064954.1:0-10101 GCA_004027185.1 Glis glis | reverse complement strand
AAGAAAGAAGGGAATTAATGGAATTACTATCATAAATAACATGTACATGTGAAAATATACCAACATCATTCTTGGTACTTCATACGGGTGGGGGGAGGCAGGGGGGGCACCAAGAGCTGTGTGCATGTATGTTAACATCAAATAGATATTCATTGCAATGTAAGACTCCAATGCACCAATAAAAGCACGTTAAAAAAATTATTCTAAGGAGGGAGTGATGTCAGTGAGATGACTGACTAGAGGTGGCTGGCATGCGTCCCTCCACCAAAAAGGGGCCAAAGCAAAGTCAACTGCTGCTCTACTGGAATGTTTAATGCAGAGCACCAGTGTACAGTGGGGATACGGCTGAGATGTTGTGAGCATAAAGACTTCCTTACAAAGAAGGCTACTAAGCACACAGTATTTACCATCCCATCTCTCCAGCCAAGGTCAAACCTAAATCAAGAGAGAATTTGCAGAGTGGGAAGAGAAAAGGAATTGGCCCCAAGAAGTTCTCACTAATCCCATGGAGCTCTGGAGAACCTCGTAGACCTCTCAGATCCTGAGCCCAGTTTGAGGTGGTGGTAAGGAGCCCACATCACTGCATGGCCTCAGAAAAAGAGCCCAGACTACATTATTCCCTCACCCACCCAGGATCCTGCTGCAAAATGTCAGTCCTAGGAAGCAGTCAGGCAGGCCTGCCCACCTATCCTTGGCCCCATGAATTAGCTGGCAGCCTGACCTGAGCAACTTGCTTCCCTGAAGCTCTCAGAAGAAGTTGGGTGACCCCATCAACCTTTCCATGGTTACAAGAAGCTTCTGGGTGGACCCACCCACCCTCCAGGGGACGCTACCTGCATAGGGCCCCAAGAAGCAGCCAGACAGCCAACCCTGAGGGATTTAGACTTCCCAGACCTCTGGGAACTGCTGGTTGGTGGGACTCCCTACACACCTTTGGCTCCTAGAAGCAACTGGTTAGCCTTCCATGAGCAACTCAGTCTCTCAAAGCCATGAAAAGGCACACGTGCACATCCTTAGGACATCAACAGGCACCTCTCCTGGGCCAATGGTGCAACCTAGCCCCTATGTAGCCCTCAGATACTGATGGGAACCCCATCTTCTCTTCCAGACATACTGAAACATGTCTGCCTAGGCCTGTTCCCCACCCTCACAAAGCCCTCAGAAACTGAAGGGCACCCCATACCCACTGTCATGTCTGCCACACCCAGAATGGTCAGTAAACCTGCTTTGCCTAGGAGAGCTGCCTTCCAGCTGGCAGAGAGATCCCACAAACTCCTGCAACCTAGGCCACTGGGACACCCATAGGCATTACTGACATGATAATAGCTGGAGAAGCTACAAGGAGATGACACCAATATGCCCACCCCATATGGAACCAAAGCCCAGGCAGCCTACCCAACTCATATTCTAGAACACATCTCCAGAAGAAAGCCTTTTACTACAAAAGCTACTGATAGAATTGGTAGAGGTAACTGATCCAACTGATATGCAAATATCAATGTAGGGATAGAAGAAGCATGAAAAAACAAGGTAACATCATGATTCCAAAGAAGCACAGTAACTCTCTAACAAAGATTCCAAAGAAAAGGAAATCAATAAATTTTCTGAAAAACAATTCAAAATAATGATTTTAAGGAAACTCAAGAAAGTGACATGGAATATACACCAACAATCCAATGATATTCAGAAAAAAATTCATGATCTGAATGAGAAATTAGCAAAGAGATAGAAATCATAAGAAAGAGACAAAAGAAAATTTGGAATTGAAAAAAATAATTGAGAGCCTCAATAACAGACTAAGTCAATCAGAAGAACTTCTGAATTTGAAATAACTTCCCAAAAAACAAAGAAAAAAATTTTAAATACTGAAGAAAGCCTATAAGAGACAGGAATGTGTCATTACTTATGAGTAATAACCTGGAATGTAAGCAGATTAAATTTCCCAATTAAAAGATTTAGTCTGGCTGAACAATGTTTTTTAAATTAATACCCAATGAGAGTGGTGGCACATGTCTGTACTCGGAAGGCAGACACCAGAGGATCAAAGGTTCGAGGGCAGCCTCAGCAAATTAGTGAGCTCCTCAGCCACTTAGCAAGACCATTTCAAAACAAAAAGGGCTGGGGGTGTAGCTCAGAGGTAGAATGCCCCTGGGTTCAATCCCCTGTTCCAAAAAAAAGACAATGCCCAATGATATGCTTCATAGAAGAAACTCACTTCACTGGTAAAGATACACATAAACTGAGAGTGAAAGGATGGTAAAAAGAGATTCCACTCAAACAGAAACCAAAAGCAACAGGAATAACTATATTTATATCAAATAAAATAGACTTTAAGTCAATAACTGTAAAAAAAGACAAAGAAAGAATAACTATATATTGACAAAGAGATCAAACTGACAAGAGGAAATAAAAATTGTAATTATATATACTCCTAACACTGGAGCTAATTATATAAAGCAAAAATTATTAGGTCTAAAGGGAAAGATGATCTCCGATACAATAATAGTTGAGGACTTCAACATTTTCATCAACGGACTGATCATCCAAATAAAAAATCATCAAAGAAACCTGGATTTAAACTATACTATAGTCCAAATGAACCTCAACAGACATTTATAGAACATTTTATCTAACAGCTGCAGAATATATAGTATGCTCATCAGCACATGGAGCATTCTATAAGATAGACCATATGTTAAGCCACAAAAATGTCTTGACAAAGTCAAAAAATAAAAATATATCCTGTGTCTTCTCTGACCACAATGGAATAAAAATAGAAATCACCAAGAAAAGGAACTTTAGTAGAAATTGCATAAATACATAGCAATTTCAAAGCATGGTCTTGAACTTTATGATGGCTATATAGGATGAGGAGCTTGAAAGGATTTTGTTTCTAATTTATTGCTCACCATTTTCTATTGGATTCTGAACTTAGAATATTAATTTCTCACTTTTTTGAATATTATTTTTTTAAATTTTGATAAATTTTTCTATGTGAAGCTCCTTAAGACCTAAAATGATTGCAACAAAAGCACTAATGGTAACTGGCTGGGCTGCTACTTCATGCAGATCTGTTTCCAGAAAGTGTTTTAGGAAGGATTGAAAACACAATGGGCCCTTAACTACAGTCCAATTTTACTAGTGAGACTTTTAAAAAAATCCAAGGTGAATAATTTTTCTCTGGGCTATAGGAAATACCTTGGGGAATACATTAATTAATGAAGCCACCATTTAGCAGTTACTGATGCCCTTGAGATTTCTCTCTGACTTTCTTAAGTATGGGATTTGATTTATTTTGTCACTATGAAACTAAAATAGACTTATTCGTGTGATTAATGATTTGTTAAATTATAAACCATCAGGATTTCTTGAAATGGTCTCATAAGTAGCAAAAACATAAACAGAGTATAAAAAAAGGATCCTTCTCTGTAAGAACTAGATACAGAACATATTTTCACTATCCTGCTTAAAAAATGCAAAGTTTATTTCCAAAAGGACTTCCTTGGCAAGTCTCAGAACTGTGTTTTCCAAGTTTTACATTTTTATTGAATCATAGTATATATAGATGCTTTATATACTTTAGAAGTGCATAAGTCTTCAATGTACAACTGTACAAATTTTTATAAATTGATCACACCTGTGCAACTGCCATCCAGACCAGAATATATAGCATTACCAGAACCCTCATCCCCACTCCAAGTCAGTACCAACAACAACAACTAAGGTAAGAACTTTGGTATCTGGATTTTATTTAGGATATTATTGATGATATTTATCTGTGTTGTTATTTATATATTCAGAAATTTATTATTTTCCAACATAATACTGTCTTTTTCAATGTGAATACATCATGGTTTATTTTAATTTTGATGGACAAATGAGTCATTTCCAGAAAGTCATTTTGAATCATACTACCATGAATGTTCTCGAATGTTGGTATAAATATATATTCATTTCTACTATATACACATCTAGGAGTAAAATTGGTGGGTCACAGAATATATGTAAGTTCAACTTTAACAGACACTGCCAGAAATATTTTTCATAAGTGCTTAACGCAATGTATGAGATTTTCAGATGCTGCATACACATCATTGTGACCCTTGAAATATACTTTAGAATTTTTTCTCACCATTCTGGTGGAATTGTAATGGTATCTCACAGTGTGTTTTAATTTGCAGTTTACTGATGAATAATGAAGCTATGCACCTTTTCTTATAAATGTCTTATACATGGATTTTTGTGAGGTGTCTATTAAGATTTTTTGCACATTTTTAAAATTAAATTGTATTTTTCTTATTGATTTATAGAATCTGTATACATAAAGGAAATTAGTCTTTTGTCAAATATTTGCATGTATTTGCATGTAATTCCTTTTGTGAGGTGTCTATTAAGATATTTTGCACATTTTTAAAATGAAATTGTATTTTTCCTATTGATTTATAGAATCTGTATACATAAAGAAAATTAGTCTTTTGTCAAATATTTGCATGTATTTGCATGTATTTCCTGACTTATGCTCTTAATAGTATCTTTTTTTAGATTAGTATCTTTTTAAAGATTATGTTGGCTATTCTTGACTCTGCATTTATACATGAGTTTTATAATTTCCTTATCAATTTTTCTCAAAACATTTTGCTGGAATTTTACTGGGATTGCTTTGACTCTATGGGTCAATTTAGGGAAAATTGACATCTGTACATATCAACTCTTCCAATCTGGTTTGTTATATATTACTGTTTACAAACCACTCCAAAACTGACTTAATAACAATTATTTCTTTTCCTTATGAGTCTGGGATTTGACTGGGCTCAGCTGGGCAGTTCTCCTTGCAGTTTTCATGAATGTTCAGTCACATTGTGAATGGGAGAGGGGTCACCTCCTCAAAGGCTTCTTCACTAACTTTTCTGGTGTCTAGGTTAGGCAGACCCAAACAAGTCAGAGTATGACCAGCTAGACAGAGTTTTTAATTTATCTCTTCCCATCTATCTGTTTTTGTTTTCTATTTCATAAACTTCTGACTTCATTCTTATTACTTTCTTCTACTGTCTTTAATTTACTTTTTTCTTACTTATTGAAATGTAGGCTTACATAATTGATTTTTTTGTGTTTTTACTTCCAATATATACAGTTAAGCCTACAATTTCCACTAAACACTTGTATTCCACTCATTTTTTGATAAATGACATTTTCAGTATGACTGTTAAGTTTAAAGTATTTTCTCATTTCTACTTTGATTTTTTTTTTTTTTTTTTTTTGCGGTACCTGGGATTGAACCCAGGGGCATTCTACCTCCGCGCTACACCCCCGGCCCTACTTTTTATACTTTATTTTGAAACCGGGTCTCATGAAGTTGCAGAGGGCCTCACCAAGTAGAGAGAGAGAGAGAGACAGGGAGAGAGAGAGAGAGAGAGAGAGAGTTGAGGCTGGCCGCGAACCCGGATCCTTCGGTCTCCGCCTCCCAAAGTACTGGGATTACAAGCGTGCGCCACCACGCCCGGCTACTTTGATTTTTTTAATCTGTTGCCATTTAAAAGGGTATTAATTTACAAACAATCTTGAATTTTCTAATTAACTTTATTTCTAGCGTAGCTCTACTAGGTAAGAGAAAATATTTTTTAGAATTTCAATCTTTTGAAACTTCCCTTATAAATAAGTATATGATTTATTTGGGTAAATATCTCATGTGCACATGGAAAGAATGTATATTTGGGGGGGTGCAGTGGATTTTATTGATGGTGCACTTGATAGTAGGGCTTCCTAAGCCCCTCCCCTTTTTCAGGGGGTCTGGGCTGGAAACTGGGAGGAGGGGAGATTCTCAGTGTGTTGGGGAACTGAGTTGGGGCAGGGGCTCCCCGGCAGCTGAGGACCTCTTTCTCTTCCTCTTGTGTTCTTGCTGGGGTGGATGGTCCAGGGGCTCTTACTCCTTGAAGGCCATGTGGACCATGAGGTCCACCACCCTGTTGCTGTAGCCAAATTCATTGTCATATCAGGAAATGAGCTTGACAAAGTGGTCCTTGAGGGCAATGCAAGCCCCAGCACCGAAGGTGGAAGAGTGGCTGTCACTGTTAAAGTCTCAGGACATGGCTTGGTCCTTGATGTAGCCCAGGATGTCCTTGAGCGGCCTCGGAGGCCTGCTTCACCACCTTCTTGATGTTGTCATATTTGGCAGCTTTCTCTAGGCTGCCAAGACCGACGCTCTGGGGGTGGGCACACAGAAGGCCATGCCAGTGAGCTTCCCGTCCAGCTCAGGGATGACCTTGCCCACAGCCTCGGGTGCCGGTGGACGCAGAGATGATGTTCTGGGCAGCCCCACGGCTGTCACCCCACAGTTGCCGAGAGGGGCCACCATCTTGAGTGGCAGTGATCTCATGGATGGTGGTCATGAGTCCCTCCACGATGCCAAAGTTGTCATGGATGACCTTGGCCAGGGGGGCCAAGCAGTTGGTGGTGCAGGAGGCATTGCTGACGATCTCGAGGGAGTTGTCATACTTCTCGTGGTTCACACCCATCATGAACATGGAGGTGTCAGCAGAAGGTGCAGAGATGATGACCCTTTTGTCGCCACCCTTCAAGTGAGCTCCATGGTGGTGAAGACTCCAGTGGACTCCACAACATATTAGCACCAGCATCGCCCCATGGGATGTGGGCAGGATCTTGCTCCTGGAAGATGGAGATGGACTTTCCATTGATGATAAACTTTCCGTTCTCAGCCTTGATGGTGCATTGAACTTGCCGTGGATGGAATCATACCAGAACATGTAGACCATCTAGTTGAGGTCAATGAAGAGGTCATTGATGGCGACAATATACACTTTGCCAGAGTTGAAAGTAGCCGTGGTGACCAGGCGCTGAATATGGCAAAATCCGTTCACTCCGACCTTCACCATGGTGTCTCGGGGACGCGGCTGGTACTGGAGGAGAAGATGCGACTGTCTGTCAAATGGGGAGGAGCAGAGAGCCAAGAATGTGCATTTTGCCAATGTTGTATGCATGCCCTACATATCATTTAGATCATGAGGTAGTAATCAAATCTTTCTGTATCTCTACTGATAATTATTTTCTTGTAAGACAGTCTGGCTATATATATATTTGTGTAAAACTGGATTTGACTATTTCCTCTTTTAGTTTTGTTATTTTTTATATATGTTTATACTACATTATTAAATGTATCCATACTAGAATCATTATATCTTCCTGGTTAAACTATAACTGTTTCTACTGAGGTGATTGAACCCAGAGGCATTCTACCTCTGAGCTCCACCCCAACCCTTTTTACTTTTTATTTTGAAACAGATCCCTATCCTTATATTTAGGATATGAATTTTGAAATAATTTTAAAGTTAGGTTTATTATAAATGCTTCAATTGGAATATTAAATCTATTTACATTGAATGTGATTACAAAGATATATGGGGTTAAATCTATTATTTTCCTCTTTGTTTTCTATTTGTCTCCTCTGTTCTTCTTTCCTTGTCTTTTATTTTTATGGAATATATTAGGTTAATCAAATATTTTTATTATCTATTTGCAACATTTGTTACCTTATAGAAATAGATTCTTCCCCAGCTCCACAAATATATTATTTATATCTACATTAAATTGATCTTTTTACCTCTTGTCAAATGGTTTAGAAACATCACATTTTCTCTTTATTTACCTTTCCTCTAATATTGACATGAATTTTGCTCCTACATATATTTTAAGCATCCCTGTACATCATTATTTTAGTGTTATTTATTTTCATTTACTCATATATTTATCCTTTTCCATGATTCTTTTTCTCTTTAAAATTTTGTTCTTCTTTCCATTGTCCTTTGGCCTGAATAATTTCTGTTAGTAGTCCTTTTTATGAAAATCTTTAGGTAGTGATTTTGTTCACATTTTTGCTAGAAATACAAATTCTGCCTTTAAATATGAAGGTATTTTCACAAGATATAGAAATCTAGGTTGGCAATATCTTTCACTTAATTAAAAAATTAACTTGTCTTATAACTTCTATTGTTTCTACTGAAAATGTATAATTATCCTGCCTTTGAAAGCAATATGTGTGTTTTTCTTTAGGTGCCTTTAAGGTTTTCTTTTAGAATTTAGTTTTCAGAAATTTTATAATGATGAGCCTAGGTATAGCTTTCTTTGTTTTTTTTCTATTTGGTGTTAAAAATGTTTCTAAACTTTTTGACAATATCTTGTATAAGTTTCCAAAAATGTATCTCTTTGAATATTTCTTCTTCCCCCTTTTTTAATTGTTCCAGTAATCCAGTTACATATATGCTAAGCATTTTAACTTTTCCCTTAAATCTGGATTTTTTTTACTGATCTATTTTCTAGTTCAGCAATGCTCTGTTCTGCTGTCTAATATGCTATTAAGTCCATCTATCAAATTCATAAGTTTGTCATTGTTCAGTTCTAGGGTTTTCTTTTCTTTTTTATATAAATTCTAGTTCTCTGGTGATTCTTTAGCATACTTTATACTGAAAATTATGTTTATTATGGCCTTTCCCTTCTTGAAAAACCCTAAACCCCAACGTCTAGAACAGTGCCTGAGACATAGCAGGGACTCTTAAGAGCTTGTTTTAGGAATGATGTGTTTCTTTCAATTGCCATTCTCATCTTCTTCCTTGTTCAACTCCTACTATTTCCATTATGTATTGGATAGTTAGCATGTGTCAGAAACTTTTACTTACTTAATTACATTTCGTTCTTACTATAAAACTTTGTAATAAGCATATCATTGCACACTTTTTAATGGATAAGTAACTGGAGTGCCACAGATCTTATATGAGTTGACCAAGATACACTTACTATAGTTGTTAAGTTGGAGAAAATCTATTGGTATTCTATGCATTCAAATAAAATCGAATGAATATTCCTCTAATAAGCAAGGATTTTTGTTTTGTTTCACTTTGGAGACATAAATTAATGAAAGATACAAAAATGTATGGTTTTTCCTAGAGATCTCTTTTTGTTCTTCAGATATATGGTTGTCATGTCCCTGTGAGAGATGTGTTCCACCCACTTAACTCAGAGATGAAACACATCCCCTTTCTTTGATTTTTTCCACAAAATTTAATTAGCAGAAGGCATATATGTGGCAGAATTCAGTAAAAATCCATGGTATTGATGAAGAAGTCAGTATCATAATTTTCAACCACAGAAAATATTCTATGTATGTGTACCTGAAAAGTTCAGGAGGCTCTTCCCCAACATAGGACCCAGCATTCCTCCATATTACCCAACCTTCTCTAACTTTCTCTTGCTTCTCGTTTCTGCTGTCCTCTAACTACAAAATTTCTATTTGTTTATGTGCTTGTTTGGTATATGAATAAATACATGCATGTATTTATTCCTTGTGCTACCAACCCATACTCTAAGGATCTCATTATCCACACCTACTTAAACTAACATAATATCTTCTTGAGAGGAATTCTAGTCAGCTATCACGTGTCTTTGCCTATTTGTGCTTTTTGTGGTGGGTGGGGGGCGATGGGGAGACTGGGGATTGAACCTAGGGGCATTCTACCTCTGAGCTATAGCCTCAGCCCTATTTTATTTTTTTCTTTGAAACAGGGTCTTACTAAGTTATTGAGGGCCTTGCTAGGTTGCTGAGTTTGGCCTCAAACCTGTGATCCTTCTTTCTCAGCACCCCAAGTACTGGGATTACAGGCTGCAGGCATGTACCACAAGGCTCAGCTATATGTGCTTATTTTTAACAGGTGTATTGGGACATCAGGGGCTCTCAATGCATTATCCTCATATTCACAATTCATTTCTAATGTATTGGATTGTTTGCTGATATCTGCTTCTTCTGGGGGAAATTTTCTTCTTTGAGGGCATTGAGGATTAAATTTCCTCAAATATGATGTCTACTGTGTTAGAGTCTAGAACTAAAGTGACTCCATCTTGTGAAAATGTATCATTTTGCTGGTTTCTCCTCTGACCAAAAATTCCCAAGTCTTGCTCAGAACACCCTTCCCCCTGATTACCAAAATGTCTCTATTATCTTGCCTAAGACTCACCCAACAAGCCTCTTGCTTATCACCCCCTTGTGCTTACAAGAAAGTCCCACTGTCCTGCTTAACCCTGCTGTAACAACCCCCC
>PVJS01064953.1:0-10102 GCA_004027185.1 Glis glis | reverse complement strand
CAAAAAAAAAAAAAAAAGAAGGATCACAGGTTTGTTACGTCTCAATAACTTAGGCCCTCCGCAACTTAGTGAGACCATGTTTCAAAATAAAAAATAAAATAGGGCTGGGGGTGTAACTCAGAGGCAGAATAACCCTGGATTCAATTCCCAGTACCCCCCACACACACACACAAACAGCTAGCTGGGTATGGGGCACACACCTGTAATCTGAGTGCTTGGGAGGATTGCAGGTTCAAGACCAGCCTCAGCAATTTAGCGAAACTCTCAGAATATAGTGAGACCCTGTTTCAAAAAGTGGGGGTGTGCCTGAGGTGTAACTCAGAGGTATTAATGTTCTGGATTCAATTCCCCGTACCACAAAGAATAAAAATAAGCCAGGTGTGGTGGCACATGCTTTAATCCCAGTACTTGGGAGGCTGAAACAGGAGGATCGCAGGTTTGCTGACAGCCTTGGCTACTTAGTGAGGCCCTCTGCAACTTAGTGAGACCCTGTTTCAAAATAAAGAATAAAAAATAGGGCCAGGGGTGGAGCTCAAGAGAGACACATCTTTCTTTGTCCCTTTCCCCTTTTGTTGGAAAGCAGCCATTTTGACTGGAGTCTGAGCAGCCATCTTGGACCATGAGAAGAAAGTTATATGTTGAGGGGGTAAAACAGTAAGACAGAAGTAGCCTGGGTCCCTGAGTCAGTGGAGGGCAAAACCAGCTCTAGGTTACTTGTCTCTGGACTTCATTATGTGAGGGAGAAATAAGTTTTTATTTAGTTTAAGCCAGTATTACTTTAATTTTTCTGTCAGTCATAGACACACCTGATTCTAATCAATATTGAATTTGGGATGTGAGACCACAATGTTCCAATAAAAGTACACACACAAAAAAAGTGAGTTCCTCATCATGGCTCCCTAGTAACCTTAAAAAAATTGAATTTGGTACCTAGAAATAGGGTACTGCAAGTGACAGGACCTGAATGCTTAATTAATGAATGCAGTTGGGTTTCGGATGGCAAGGACTCAGACACTGCAGACTGGAAAGCTTGTGCCTCTTGTTACACAGTAGGCAAAATTTGTTTAAAACCTTGTGTTTAGCTGGGCATGGTGGCACATGCTTGTAATCCCCGTACTTGGGAGGGTGAGACAGAAGGATCGCAGGTTCGAAGCCAGCCTCAGCAATTTGTGAGGCCCTTTGCAAATTAGTGAGACCCTGTTTCAAAATAAAAGAATAAAATCAGGCTGGGGGTGTAGTGTGGAGGTAGAATGCCCTGGGTTCAATCCCCAGTACCACATAAAAAAAAAAAAAAACAAAACTTGTGCTTAGGCACTGTTATGGTTTAGATCTGGAATGTCCCCCAAAGTCTCATGTGTTACCCAGGCATGGTGGCACATGCTTGTAATCCCAGGTGAGGGAGGCTGAGACAGGAGGAATATACAGATTTGAGGCCAGCCTCAGCAACTTAGTGAGACCCTGTTTCAAAATTTAAAAAAATAGCCGGTGCAGTGAGGCACACCTATAATCCCAGTACTTAAGAGGCTGAGACAGGAAGATTGCAGGTTGGAGTCTAGCCTCACCAATTTAGTGGGATCCTGTTTCAAAACAAAAAATAAAAAGGGCTAGGGGTATCTCAGAGGTAGAATGGCCCTGGGTTCAATCCCCAGTACTACAAAATAAATAAAATTTTAAAAAGGACCTAGGTTGTAGCTCAGAGGTAGAATATCCCAGGGTTCAATCCCCAGTACCAAAAAAACCTCTGTGTTGATGGTTCACTCCTCAGCGCAGCAATGTTCAGACATGGGGCTTTGGGAAGAGGTTGGATCTTGGAGGCTAACCTCAACAGATTAATCCCTTAATGGGTTCACAGCTTAGTGGGCTACTGGGAGGTGGTGGGAACTGTAGGCAGTGGGACCTAGGTGAAGGGAGTGGCTCCTTGGGGGTGTGCCCTCGGAGGCTGCATCTTCCCCTTCCCCTGCTCTCTTTGTTTCTGCTACTCTGCTGCTCTGAGGTGAGCAGCTTTCCTCTGCCTCGCCCTTCTACCATGATAGCCTGCCTCTCCTCAGACCAGAGCAATGGAGCCAGCCCACCATGGACTGAAACCTCTGCCATGGTGGAAGTGGTTCTGTGGGCTCTTTTCCTCAATTCAAATAAAATTCTTTTACTCGGGAAATTAAAACTAATAGGCAGCTCAGTTGCAGCTGAAACAAAATTTTATTACAAAGTCAGTAGGAAAGCCGGGTGTGGTGGCGCACACTTTTAACCCCGGTATTTGGGAGGCTGAGACAGGAGGATCGCGGGTTCGCAGCCAGCCTCAGCTACTTAACGAGGCCTTCCGCAACTTAGTGAGACTGTTTCAAAAAGTAAAGAATAAAAAAATAGGGCTGGAGGTGTAGCTCAGAGGTAGAATGTACCTGAGTCCAATCCCCAGTACTGCAAAAAAAAATTAATTAATTAAAAAAAAGTCAGTAGGAAATAGAAAAGGAAGAGAGGAAAAGCAGTGCGCCAGGAAGACACGCTGGAAAGCCCGAAAATGGAACTCTGCCTCCCCCTCACACCCCAGCCCTTAAATACAGTTTTCTTATTGGTATGTTCTTATCAGCGTGACCAAGGCAACAGACTAGTAACTTATTTCTTAGGCAGGTGGTGCCTTCTAGTCTCCGGACAGTGCACTTACTAAGTGCAGGGGTCAATAATCTATCTTGTTTCTACCTCTGTTGTATTGGGCTGTATTGGTTGCCCATCAGCTATGGGTGCTTTGAAGCAACACATGGAGTTTACACTTCTCATACCAAGGCCGGGTCACAAAGAAGAGGAGGTAAACAGAGGCACTAGTTGCAGCCAGTGCGGCTGTGTGTAATCTCTAAGAGCAAGGCATAAGGCCCTTGCTACCTTTACGGCTTTAAAATGTGCCAGACAGACACTGTGATCTCAGGGCTTTTAGTTGCTTCTATATATTTTAGGGCTAAAGGCTTTGCCTCTATGTATTCTTAAGGCTAAAGACTTTTTGTGTGTGTGTGTGGTACCGGGGATTGAACGCAGGGGCGTTCTACCTCCGCGCTACGCCCCCAGCCCTATTTTTTTATGCTTTATTTTTGAAACCAGGTCTCACGAAGTTGCGGAGGGCCTCACTAGGTAGAGAGAGAGAGAGAGAGAGAGAGAGAGAGAGGGAGAGGGAGAGAGAGAGAGAGAGAGAGAGAGGAGAGAGAGAGAGAGAGATCTCGCGCGCGCGCACATGCGCGCTGAGGTTGGTCGCGAACCCGGATCCTCCGGTCTCCGCCTCCCAAAGTACTGGGATTACAAGCGTGCGCCACCACGCCGGGCTGGCTAAAGGCTTTAATTGCCTTTACATTCTTACTATGGGTTAATCATTAGGACAAAGGAGAGGGGAGGGGAGCTCTGAAGTGTAACAGGTCAAACTGCCGTCTCTCTGTCTGAGTGTCTGCACAGCACCCGGACTCTGACTGCCTTTTACATTTTATTGGAAATCAATACCAGAGCAATTTTTCAATACCAGCACATCTGCATCTGTGAGCCAAGCAAAATCTTCCTTCCTTCCTTCCTTCCTTCCTTCTTTCTTTCTTTTTTTTTTTTTTTTCTTGTGATGCTGGGGATTAAACCCAGGGGCACTGTACCTCTGAGCTACACCCTCAGCCCTTTTTATTTTTTATTTTGAAACAGAGTCAAACTAGGTTGCTGAGAGTCTCATTACATTGCTGAGGTTGGCCTTGAACCTGTGATCTTCCTGTCTCAGCCTCCCAAGTACTGGGATTACAGACTTATGCCACCACACCCGACTTCTTTCTTCCTTTATGTTGTTTTTCTTAGATATTTTGGTCACACCAACAAATGCTGATTAACACAGTTACCTATTCTTTTTTTTTTTTAATATGTGTGTGTGGTGGTGGGGATTGAACCCAAGGGCATTCTACCTCCGAGCTACATCCCCAGCCCTATTTTATTTATTTATTTTTTATTTAGAAACAGGGTCTTGCTATGTCAATGCGAGCCTCACTAAGTTGCTAAGACTAGCTTCGAACCTGGATCCTCCTGTCTCAGCCTCCCAAGTACTGGGATTATAGGCGTGCACTACCACATCTGGCTTTACAATTACCTATTCTTGTGTGACAAACTCCCAAATGTAATGGTTTAAAACAACGAGCATTTTATTACCTCTCACCATGCTGTTGGTTGACTGACTGGCTGGGTAGTTCTTCTGGGTCTCATGTTCACGAGGTTGTACCCAGATGGTGGCTGGGACAGGATGACCAGATGGCTTCCCTCATGTGTGTGGCATCTTGGTGGGATGGCAGAAGGCTATAACCTCTCTCTCCATGTGGCTTATCTTAGGCTGTGTGTGTGTGTGTGTGTGTGTGTGTGTATGTGGTACTGCGGGTTGAGCCCCCAGAAGCATTCTACCTCCAAGCTACACCCCCAGCCTTTTTTTGTTTTGTTTTGTTTTGTTTTGAAACAGGGTCTTGCTAAGTTGCTGAGGCTGTCCTCAAACCTTCAATCCTCTTGTCTCAGCTGAGATTACAGGCGTGCACCACCATGCTCCACAGGCTTGGGCTCCTTTACCTGGTGGCTGAACACAAAAGTGGAAACTGCCAGAACTGGCAAGTGTCACTCTTCCACATTCTGTGTTACAGTGAGTCGCAAGGCCAGCCCAGATTTAATGGGGCTCCACACGAGTTTGGGGATACTGGGAGATGTGGTTCCTCGGGGGCAATCTTCATACACTAGCCACTCATGTTGGAAGGCAGATCGTGGTCGACTGAGGTTGTAGCAAGGCAATATACAGCAATGTAAAAACAGTAAGAGAATTCAGAATGATCCTGTTTTCTGCTTTTAGCAAAGTTCTACAAGAGAGGAAGGAAGAAAATCAAGCTACCACTCTACAGCTTTGCTACGGGAGGAACAACCTGTAATCTGGGACAACTGGGAATCCTGTAATTTTGAGTTTTGCAGAGTTGAAAAAGTCATTGCTTCTGCACTGAGGCAGTTATAAGTGGTAACTGCAAAATGGCAGCTTTAGCGTGACTTAAAACTAGTGCCTCCTTCCAAAAAGCCTGTTGCCAAAGAAGGAATCGAGGATGGCGCTTTCCCACTCAACCCTGTTGTTTCAAAGGGATTGAAGAAAGCCATCATTAAGTTAGGGGAATGGTCAGTAAGTAAAAGATCAGAGTCTTAAGGCTTGAAAAGCAAGACTAGATAAGATCTTTGACTGTGGTTACGGGGTCTAGCTAAGTTGCTGAGAGCCTTGCTAAGTTGCTGAGGCAGATCTCAAACCTGTGATCCTCCTGTCTCAGCCTCCCAAGCACTGGGATTACAGGCATGCACCACCATGTCTGGCAAGGTCTACTAAATGTTTGAAGGAATTGTGCTATCAGTGAAACCCCAAATCTTGCCTGCTCAACCCTCAAAACACTTCTAGGGCCCTTGACCCTGCACCAGCAAGAAGTGGACTTGGATGACTGAGTCTCCCCAGAAGGGCAGGTCTCTCACATCCTTCACGCACGTGGCCATCCAGCCTCGGGCTTGCGCGCTGCTTCTCAGCCACATGGCTCATCTAGGAATCAAGTGAGGACTGTTGATTTGCTGAATGTTTCCATGTGGAAGCTGGTAAGGAGTTAGTGCTGGGGATGCAGTCTCCTCCCTAGTGAAGGGAGCCAGTGGAGAGTCCGGAAGGTCTGGTGGGTCCACTCACTCATGCTCATCCTCCACAGCTGTGTGTCTTTGGAGAAGCTCTTTTAAGGGATCGTAAGTTTCCCACCTCCCTCCCTGTTGCTGACCTCGCTGCATGTGTCCTGGATGTACCTGCTTCCTTCTATGTCCTGGAGGAGTCACCTCGGTGGATTTCTCAGCTCATCTCTATAGCTGGGCCTTTCATTGACATTTGTCGATACACTGGCTAGAGAGGGTGAGGGGCTGGAAGGACTCAGGGCCGTGGTGCCCCCAGATAGAATATCCCAGAGACTGGGCTGTGCAAGGCAGTGACTTGTAATCTGTTATACCACGGCCCTTTACACAGTGCAAAACTCACATCCCATCTAAGCAACCCATTCCACGTGCAGATGCTGGCGACAACAGCAAGGCTTTTGAGATTATGTTTTAGCTCTAAGCTTTAGCAGTAGAGGTTAAATAATTTTATTTTATTTATTTTTGCGCTACTCGGGATTGAACCCAGGGGCATTCTACCTCCGAGCTACATCTCCAGCCCTATTTTTTATTCTTTTTTTTTTTTTTTTTTGCAGTACTGGGGATTGAACCCAGGGGTGTTCTACCTCCGTGCTACACCCCCGGCCTATTTTTTATACTTTATTTTGAAACCGGGTCTCACGAAGTTGCGGACGGCCTCCCTAGGTAGAGAGAGAGACAGACAGACAGGGAGAGAGAGAGAGAGCGAGCTGAGGCTGGCTGCGAACCCGGATCCTCCGGTCTCCGCCTCCCAAAGTACTGGGATTACAAGCGTGCGCCACCACGCCCAGCTTATTCTTTATTTTTGAAACAGGGTCTCACTAAGTAGCTGAGGTTGGCCACAAACCTGGGATCCTCCTGTCTCAGCCTCCCATGTACTGGGATTACAAGCGTGTACCACCATGCCTGGCTTAAATAATTTAAAATGAATTCCAGGGACTGGAGATGTAGCTCAGTAGTGGAGTGCTTGCCTAGTATGCAGAAGGCTCTGGATACACAACAACAACACAACAACAACAGCAATAATTCTAATCAACTACTTAGTGAGACCCTGTTTCAAAATAAAGAAAAAATAGGGCTGGGGGTGTAACTCAGAGGTAGAATGCCCCTGGGTTCAGTCCCCAGTACCGCTAATAATAATAATTCTAATAAAAAAAATGGGTCAGAGCCAGGTGTGGTGGCACACACCTGTAATCTCAGTAGTTGGGAGGCTGAGACAGGAGGGTCACAGGTTTGAGACCAGTCCATAGTAACTTAGCGAGACCCTGTTTCAAAATAAAAAGGCCTGGGAGTGTAGCTCAGCGGTAGAACATTCCTGGGTTCAATCCCCAGTTACTTACACACACACACACACACACACACAGGCACAAACCCCAACTCTATATAGTTAGTGTGCCTGATGATGATGAGCTTTCTAAAACAGCTTGTATCAGGCAAGGGTCTGGTTGTACATGCAGAAAGTTAGTTCTAGTTTAAGCAAAAAGTCTGCTTTCTTTCTGTTGGCCTCTGGATCTCTGCTTTACCCTCTCCTACCTGCCAGCTCTAGGGCGAAAAAAGTCCCAGGGAAGATACTGATGAGCCCCACCTGGGTCACGTGCTCATCTGACAAGTGGCCAGGTTCTGTTTGCTATAGAAGGGGTAGGAGGGGCGGAAGTGCTGCTGGGGGAACTATAACAATAGCCTAGGCATTTGGACTGAGACAGCAAGGCTCCAGGGAGCAGAACTTTATTCGAAGTTACTGGGAGTTACCCAGTAGTTACAGGGACCCGGGTGTAGCTTAGCTTGCATGAGGCTCTGGGTTCCATCTCCAGCACCACAAAAAAGAAAACAAGAGTTACTAGGCATGGCCGGGCATGGTGGCACATGCCTGTAATCCCAGTACTTGGGAGGCTGAGACAGGAGGATCACAGGTTTGAGGCCAGCCTCAGCAACTCAGCAAGATCCTCAGCAACCTAGCAAAACTGTTTGAAAACAAAAAATAAAAATAAAAAAGGATCTGGGGGTAGAATGCATCTGGGTTCAACCCTAGTAGCATACACACACAAACCAAACCAGCTAGTAAGGGATGGGAGCAGCCTGAGGGACAGGCGGGAGCTGCAGGCTCTTCAGACCTGGGCCAGCGCGCTGACGTCACTTCTGGTTCCTTCTGTTGGTGAAGGCGAGTCACTGACCACCAGACTTGAGAGTGGGGAGAAGGACACTCCACCTGTTAAAGGAGGAGTGGCAAAGTCACTTTGCTAAAGACCACGCATATGGGGATTGGGAGGAATTTGGAGCCATCTTTTACAATCTTCCATGCCTCTCATGATAGTTCATTTTTATTTTTATTTATTTATATATTTTTGTGGTGCGGGGGATTGAACCAGGGTGTTCTACCTCTGAGTTACATCCCCAGTCCTTTGTGTGTGTGTGTGTATGTGTGTGTGTGTGTGTGTGTGTGGTACTGGGGATTCAACCTGGGACATTCTACCTTTGAGCTACACACCCAGCCCTTTTTATTTTATTATTTGGAAACAGGGTCTCACTAAGTTGCTGACAGCCTCACTAAGCTGCTGGGGCTGACTTCGAACTGCCATCCTCCTGTCTCAGCCTCGCAAGTACTGGGATTACAAGCATGCGCCACCACGCCCGGCTCCCAGCCCTATTTTTTATTTATTTATTGAAGTACTGGGGATTGAACCCAGCAGCATTCTACCTCTGAGCTACACCCCCAGCCCTATTTTTATTTTGAAACAGGGTCTCACTAAGTTGCGGAGGGCCTCACTAAGTAGCTGAGGCTGGCCACGAACCCAAATCCTCCAGTCTCAGCCTCCCAAGTACTGGGATTACAAGCATGTGCCACCACGCCCGGCTTACTATTGATTTTTAATAAGCTTTTCTTGAAGCAAAACATATCTACATGGGCTGGGGATGTAGCTCAGTGGTGGAACTCATGCTTGGCACATGTAAGGCCCTGGGTCCCATCCCCGGAGACACAAAAGAAAAGGTCACAAATCCTAACAGTATAGCTTGATGAATTTCCACAAAGCGAACATACCCGCATAACCAACCTCAGATCAAGAAATACTACCACCAGCTTCCTTCATGCCCCCTCCTCACTGCTACCCATAAGAGGTATAGAACTATATGTGTATACATTGACATATATGTATTTGTTGCTGTTGTTATGCTGGGGATTGAACCAGGAACATTCTACCTCTGAGATACACCCCCAGACCTTTTTTTTTTTTCTGTAGTGGGGATTGAACCCAAGGGCATTCTACCTCCAAGCTCATTCAGCTAAGTTGCTGAGGGTCTTACTAAGTTGCTGAGGCTGGCCTTGCTGGCCTTGAATTTGGAATTCTTCTGTCTCAGCCTCCCCAGTAATGGGATTACAGGCGAGCTTCCATCTTACATTGTTTTTTATCTACATATATTACATTAATAGAAAAGTATAGCAAGATCATATGGTGGATCCATTCCCAGTTTTCTGAGGAATCTCCACACTGATCTCCACAGTGGTTGAACTAGTTTGCAATCCCACCAACAGTGTAGAAGAGTCCCGATTTCCCCACATCCTCGCCAACATTTGTTGTTGTTTGACTTCTTAATGATTGCCATTCTAATTGGGGTCAGATGAAATCTTAGAGTAGTTTTGATTTGCATCTCCCTGATTGCTAATGATGTTGAACATTTTTTTCATGTATCTATTGGCCATTTGTATCTCTTCTTTCGTGAAGTATCTATTCATTTCAGTTGCCCACTTCTTGATCGGATTATTTGTTTTTTTAGTGTAAAGTCTTTTAAGTTCTTTGTATATCCTAAATATTAGACTTCTGTCAGAGGGATAGCTTGCAAAGATCTTCTCCCATTCCGTAGGCTTTCTATTTAGGTTTTTGATGGTTTCCTTTGATGAGCAGAAGCTTTGTAGTTTAATGCTATCCCACTTCTTAATTCTTGTTTTAATTTCCTGTGCTTTGGAGGTCTTGTTGAGGAAGTTTCTACCTGTGTCTATATGTTGGAGTGTTGAACCTATGCCTTCCTCTAATAATTTCACAGTCTCTGGTCTAACTTCCAGGTCTTTGATCCATCTCGAGTTGACTCTACAGTAATATATGCATACCCATGTTCATAGCAGCACAATTCACAGTGGCCAAATTATGGAACCAACCTAGGTGTCCATCGACAGATGAGTGGATTACAAAATTATGAGAAATACACACAATGGAATTCTACTCAGCAATAAAGAACAAAATAACATCATTTACAAGAAAATGGAACGATCTGGAGAACATTATGTTAAGTGAGATTAGTCAATCACAAAAAAAGAAGGGACATATGTTTTCATTAATACGTGTAACCTAGGGAGTAGTGGGGACACACAAGGGACTCCGGTTGATAATGGAGAACCCTCAGTGGGGCAAGGGAAGTGGTACAAGGGAAG
>PVJS01064952.1:0-10102 GCA_004027185.1 Glis glis | reverse complement strand
TAGACTACCTCCCTGGCTCCACTGAAGTTTCTCCTCCATTATCTGAAGTCCCTCTGGTATCCCTAGCTTCTGCATATGAAAGAAAACATATGACCCTTCACTTCTGTGACTGGCTAATCTCACTTAACATAATGTTCTTCGGGTCCATCAATTTTTCTGCAAATGACATTATTTTGTTTTTATTTATTGGTGAGTAGAATTCCATTGCATGTATATCCCATAATTTTATAATCCATTCATCTATTGATGGACACCTAGGTTGATTCCATAATTTGGCTATTGTGAATTGTGCTGCCTATGAACATGGATATGGATATATTATTGTAATTCTCTGATTTCAGTCCCTTTGGAAAGATACCCAGGAGTGGTATAGCTGGAAAAATTCTGTTATCAATCATCTGTTGAAAATGTGTCATCTGTCAAAAATCTATCAATTGTCTATCAATCATCTGTCAAAAAATCTATCAGTCAGGTGACTCTCCATCTGTTTAAGTCTCTCTTTGTAAATATAGATTCTTGGCCCTGCATATTAGAATCACCTGGGAAGGTTTTTCAACCTGTGGATGTGTGGGCCCCATCTCAGGCCAGTTGAAAGGGAATCTTTGGGTGAGAAGTCTGGGTATCTGCAGATCTTTGAAGTTCCCCAGGGTGATTCTAATGCATAGAGAAGGTTACAAATCACTTACCTAGATTAACCTCTCTGTTAGTTAATCTTCTGCAAAAGCTTCATATCCTAGTTCTGGTCCTTGGTCTAGTTTTTACACAAATGGGAATTTACTACACATTATGCTTTACAATCTGCCTTTTAACAATATGCATAAAAACTTAAATATAAATGCTGCCAAGTTTTTTTTTTTTTTGGTCCTGGGGATGGAACCCAGGGGCATTCTACCCTCAAGCTATACCCCCAGCCTGATTTTATTCTTTTATTTTGAAACAGGGCCTTACTAAGTTGCTGAGGCTGGCTGCGAACCTGTGATCCTCCTGTTTCAGCCTCCCAAGTACTGGGATTACAAGCATGTGCCACCTAGTATTCTATTAACATGTGTATGTTACACTTATTTAATGAGCCTCCTGTTGGGATTTTGATTAGGATTGTATTAAATCTATAAATTAATTAGGGGAAATTTGATTTATATATTTTTAAATTTAATTTAAAATTTTGACATTTTAAGCATATACAAAACAAATAATAGGGTATACCTCCAGGTACCTATTACCCAGTTCCAGTAACCACCAATCTTATCTAATTCCATCTCATCCATACCTCCATCTTTTCCTACTTTCATATTATTTTGAAACAAAGTCTAGACATATAAATTAATTTGTAAATATTTCAATATACATCTCTGAAAGATAACAAAAGCTTAATATTGTTGTACTAAAAAATTAACAATACTGCCTTAATATCATAAAGGGAAACTTGATAGCTTGTTGAAGACAAGGTTCAAATTTTCAATTGTCTCGTAAATGTATTTATTTTTATTTTTACATTTTGTATGAAATTGGTTTTGAGTGACCTCAAGTCTTTTTTAAGACACCAATTCCTATTTCATCTTTTATTTTCTTGGTGGAATTTATCTGTTGAAGAAACTGAGTTGTTGGTCTTGTAGTTTTTCACATTCTAGATTATTATTATTATTATTATTATTATTATTATTGTGGGACTGGGGATTGAATCCAGGGGCATTCTACCTCTGAGCTACACCCCCAGCCCTATTTTTTATTCTTTATTTTGAAACAGAGTCTCACTAAGTTGTGGAGGGTCTTACTAAAGTTGCTGAGGCTGGCCGTGAACCTGTGATCATCCTGTCTCAGCCTTCCAAGTACTGAGATTATAAGCGTGTGCCACCATGCCTGGCTCTAGATTATTTTTATGTTCAGATTAACATGTTTCTCTATCTCCTATATTTTCCATAAATTAGTGGTTGGAACCAAAAGTTTATATGATACTGAGATTTCCAATTCATGAACATACTTTATTTAGGTTTTACTTAATGTCTATCAATAAAGTTTTCATTTTTCTCCATAAAGCTCTTGTGCATTTTATTAAAATTATTCCTAACACTTTGAAATGTTTTTTAGCGGAGGAGTAGAATTGGAAATGTTAGCCATTCTGAACTTTGATTTTTTGGCTTGTTTGTTACTGATGAATCTATATACAACTGATCTTTTTACATTGATTTTGTATTCAGCATCTAATTACAAATTCTTAAATATCTAATAATTTATCCAAAATTCTTTGAGCTTGCTTGCTCTTCCTTCTTTTTCTTTCTTTCTTTCTTTCTTTCTTTCTTTCTTTCTTTCTCTCTCTCTCCCTTTCTCTCTCTCTCTCTTTCTCTCTTCTTTCTTTCTTTCTTCTTTCTTTCTTTCTCTTTCTCTCTCCCTTCCTTCCTTCCTTCCTTCCTTCCTTCCTTCCTTCTTTCTTTCTTTCTTTCTTTCTTTATTTTCTTTCTTTCTTTCTTTCGTACTGGGGATTGAACCCAGGGGCATTCTACTTCCAAGTTACATCCCAAACCTTTTTTTTTTTTTAAACAGGGTCTTGCTAAGTTGCTCAGGCTGATCTTGAACCTTGATATCCTCTTGTCTCAGCCTCCCAAGTATTGGGATTACAGACATGCACCACCATGCCCAGCTTCTTTGGGTTTTCTCTCTCTCTCTCTCTCTCTCTATCTATCTCTATCTCTATCTCTATCTCTATCTCTATCTTTGTGGTACTGGGATTGAACCCAGACACATTTTACCTCTGAACTATACCCCCAACCTATTTTATTTTTTAATTTGAAATAGGGTCTCACTAAGTTGCTGAGGGCATTGCTAAGTTGCTGAGGCTGGCCTTGAACCTGCAATCCTCCTGTCTCAGCCTCCCAACTACTGGGATTACAGGTGTGCGCCACCATGCCTGGCTTCTTTGCATTTTTAATGTAGATAATTATATAATCTGAGTAATGACTTTTTTTATACTGAGGATTGGAACCAGGGGCATTCTAACTCTGAGTTACACCCCTAGCCATTTTATTTATTAAATTTATTTTGAATCAAGGTATTGCTAAATTGCTGAAGTTCTCACTAAGTTGCTTAGGGTAACTTTGAACCTGTGATCCTCCTGTCTCAGCCTCCCAAGTATTGGGATTATAGGCCTGTGCTCCCATGCCTGGCTTGATTAACATTTTTGTGTGTGTGTGTGTGATGCTGCGGATTGAACCCAGAGGCATTCTACCTCGGAGCTATACCCCCAGCCCTATTTTATTTTTATTTTGAAACAGGGTCTCACTAGGTTGATGAGAGTCTCACTACTTGCTGAGGCTGTCCTCAAACCTGTGATCCTCCTGTTTCAGTCTCCCAAGTACTGGAATTACAAGCTTGTTTAACATTTTTAAAAATTAAATTGCCAGGCATGGGGGCACAAGACTGTAATTCCAGTACTTGGCAGACTGAGGCAGGAGAATTGCAGTTTCAAGCCCAGCCTCAGCAACTTAAGGAGGTTCCCCAGCAACTTAGCAAGACCCTGTTTCAAAATAAAATAAAATAAATAGGGCTGGGGTTGTCACTCGGAGGTAGACTACCTCTGGACTACTAAAAACACATAGGCAAGCCAAGTGTGGTGGCGCATGCTTGTAATCCCAGTACTTGGGAGGCTGAGACAGGAGGATCCAGGTTCACGGCCAGCCTCAGCTACTTAGTGAGGCCTCTGCAACTTAGTGAGACCCTATTTCAAAATAAAGAATAAAAATAGGGCTGAGGGTGTAGCTCGGAGGTAGAATGCCCCTGGATTCAATCCTCAGTACTGCAAAAACAAAACAAAACAAAAACACATAAGCAAACAAAAAGCCTTCCAGGTGGCCCACTCCTTATCCCTGCCCATTTTTTTTTTTGTTGTTGTTTTTTAGCTCAAGCAGATGTTCAATATGCTACAAAGTTCCAGCACCATCCTTCATAACAGGGCTCTTCCCATCTCTCTGGGCTCCTCCTGGGTCACCCCATACCTGCCCTTTCCCAGAGCATCTCCCTTACCTTTTCTGACCTGTCCTCGCTCCTCTGCCACACCTTTTACCGATGACTTCCTGGTCTGCCACCTCTTCCTGGCAGCTGTCTTCCTTCTCTTGTAACTGGTGATGGATTTGTCTGTTTTCAGGATTGGGCTAGAAGCAGCTCCATGCCAGGAATGGTCCATATGGCCTCTGCATCCCTAGAATTTACCATAGCGCCTGGCCCAAAGCCAAGCTGAGTAGATGTCCACTAAATGGACAAATAATTGAATGAAAAAAAAAGAATGGAGGGCATTTATCGATCTCCTTGAATGAGGATTTGTTTGAAGAGCAGCAGTCAAATTATTTAAAAATCTGTTCCCACAGAGAGTTAGGGAAATGAAATAAGACAACAGGCAAAATGACTGCTAAAAATACCAGCGCGTCAGGATCTTATTTTTCACACCTGGCTTAGCCAGTTTTGTTTATTCAGAAATTTCTTATTTCCATGTAAATCACATTCCCTGATATCAATCTGGGCTTTGACTCTATATCTTCCTGTCCTTTGGTTAAAAAAGTACTGTGTTTAGCCAGGCAGCATGGCGCACGCCCGTAATCCCAGTATTGGGAGGCTGAGATAGGAGGATTGCAGGTTCGAGGCCAGCCTCAGAAACTTAGCGAGACCCTGTTTCAAACTAAAAAATAAAATAGGGCTGGGGGTGTAGTTCAGAGGTAGAATGCCCCAGGGTTCAATCCCCAGTACCACAAATAAAACAACACAACACAACAGTGGTTAGTGAGCTGCGGGATTTAACATTCTGCGGTTATTAAGCACTATTGCTTACAAGAGCTTCCCGTCTCAAGGAGTACACTAGGAGACTGATATCTGGGATCTGATTAAATCCTCAGTGGTTAGTTCCATTATCCCCACTTTGTAGGTGAGGAGACAAGTCCAGGGACATTTCTTCACAGTCACCCAGAAAATGAGCTGTGAGTCTGGAACTTGAAACTATGCGGGACCTTTTCACACTGTAATTCTTATCTCTCCAATTTACCAAGTGGGTTCATGGCCATCAACTCAGTAGTAGCCCCTTAAGGTCACTTTTCAAGGGAGCAGAGCAGGGTTCCCTAATCCCACCTTTTATGTATATAAGGATGAGGGATGGTGTGTTCTGAATGTGTCCCCTGAAGTTCATGTGTTGGAGACTCTGTCCCCTGTGTGGCAGTGTTGGGAGGTGGGACCTAAAGTACGATGTTTGGGACATGGGACACCACCCCCATGATAAATGGGATTATTGCAGGAGAGGGGTACTTGTAAAAGACACATTCAGTCTTTTCTTGCTCTCCTTCTGCCAGGTTAGGATGCAGCAAGAAGGTTCTGGTTAGATGCATCCCTCAATTTTGGACTTCCCAGCCATCTGAATGGCCAGCTAATCAATTTCTGTTCATTAGAATTTACCCAGTCTGTGATATTGTGTAAAATCAGCACAAAACAGACCAAGATGGGGAGTTAATAGCAAACTTAGAACTCGAACCCCCTTTAGCAGACCCCTTGCTTGGCCCTTGTTAAGGATGTGACTGTGGGCAATTTACTTTCCCGCACCAAGACTCAGCGTCCTCATCTGCAAAATGGAAATCACTGAGGAACTTTCCTGCGGGGGTGCTGGGGGTTTGTGAAATGAACCAAAGGGAGCAGAGCAGTCAGCAAGATACTAACCGTCTGCAGGATGCCTGGATGGTTCCCATGACAGAAAGGAAGATAGAACCTGGAGGCCAGTGTGGGTGGAAGGAGCTGGAGTCTCTAGAGCAAGCCCGTGGATGGCTGAGCTCTGCTGGCTGCCTGGTGATCTCCAGCTGGGGTCTACTGCTCTGTCTGAGAGCTGAGAGGGTGGCTAGGTCCAAGCTGCCGCTGTGGTACCTGTGAGGGCAGAAGTCCTGCTCCCCGCCTCTCTTTTTCCAGGCCTTTCTCCTCACCCTTCTCTCGACAGCCTCTCAGACTCCTGTCTCCTCCTCCTGCTTCCAAGTCTCATGTACACACACACACACACACACACACACACACACAATCATGGAGCTCAGACCTCTGTCCCAAGAACCAGCCCATCACTCCCCCCAACAGTTAGCAGGAGCAGCCTCCTATGCAGCAATCCAGGGTCACTCACCCATTCATTCATTCATTTATCATTCATTCATTCAACTCACCCTGTGCTGGCCTTGCTGACTGGGTGGGTCGTGCTCCCTGAGTGGTGAGGGAGTGTCCTGTCACTCAGCAAGCTCTCAGGGATGCATTTTAGATGTATACCTTGTCTCCAGATAGTCTACCACCTTGCTGCCATTAGGAAATCCTGCCACGGTTCTTAGTCTGAAACATATTTTTAAATTACTATTAAAAAAGCAAATAAATGGCCGGGTGTAGTGGCACACGCTTGTAATCCCAGTATTTGGGAGGCGGAGACCAGAGGATCGGGTTTGCAGCCAGCCTCAGCTACTTAGTGAGGCCCTCCGCAACTTAGTGAGACCCTGATTCAAAATAAAGAATAAAATATTGGGCTGGGGGAGTAGCTCGGAGGTAGAATGCCCCTGGGTTCAATCCCCAGTACCAGCAAAAAAAAGAAAAGAAAAACACTAAGCAAATAAATGACTATTCAAATAATGTTGAATAATATTGTTTTGTTTGTTTTTTGCGGTACTGGGGATTGAACTCAGGAATTCTCCCTCCGAATTACACCCCCAGCCCTATTTTTTATTCTTTATTTTGAAACAGGGTCTCACTAAGTTGCGGAGGGCCTCACTAAGTAGCTGAGGCTGATTGCGAACCCGGATCCTCCGGTCTCAGCCTCCCAAGTACTGTGATTATAAGCGTGCACCACCACGCCCGGCTTTAATATTGTTAATATAGTGCCTATCCCCCTACTGCCTGAACTTTGAGCTTCCAGCTTTTGTGTCTCCATAAGTGCTACTATACTTATGGAGTTGATTTAGCTGGATGGCAGGATGACATAGTGGTTAAGAGCTTGGACTTTGGGGTCAGCACAGACCACCCAGGTTACAATCATACCCATTTGTCTTACCAGCTGTGAGACCTTGAGCATGTTGCTTCACCGCTACAAATTGCCATTTCTTTTTTATCTCTGAGTGGGATAATAACACCTAATTATGAAAGAGTTGTAAGAATTAGTTGGGAGGACATTTATAAAGTACTTAGTATATAATACACATCAATAATTATAGCTATAAAGCATATACATAGTTCTATGACCCACTTTCTCTGCCCAACTTCATTTCATGAGTCTTCTCAGTTGTTACTCATTGTTCATTTTCTTTCTATTGAATGGCCACAGAATGCTTCATCAAGAGTCCCTATAATTAACTTAGTTATTTCCTTGTTGTTGGATATTTAGCCTATTTCTACTTTTTCTCTTCTATAAATGATGTGATTGATATTTTGGAATATAAAGTATTTTTCCTAATAGCAAAACAAATTTAGTCCAACATATCTTTGTCTCAACTCTGTGTAAGATCTTGCCATAAATGCCATGGGTACAAAGATGACTCCGACCTGCTGCTTTCCTTCAGGGAGCAAAGACCCGAGTAGAGAAAACCCTTGACCATATCCCTCAGCAAATGAGGCAAGAAATACTCAGTGCTTTAAGAAGAAATATCTTGCAAGTGCCTGAAGTGAAGTAGGTATAAAGAAAATATTTGTGGTCCTGGAAGCTCTATGAAAGTTCAGCTCATTGGATCAGATGTGCATCCAATACGCTAAGCGCCTCTGCGTGGGGCAACATTCTACCCTCAGGAGCTCATAGGCTGTTTGGAGCATAAAACAAGGACTCTCCCCCTAGGTAGGAAGACCACAGAGAGACAGCTATTCTCAGAAACAGGAGAACCTCTAGTTGGGAGGTGGAGGAAGGCTTCTGAGGCCTGGGCATTGCCCTGGACTATGAAGATAAGGAAGATGGAGTCTTCAGGGGAATTCACAGATGGAGGGAGCATCGAGTGGGAGCCCTCCAGGATGGAGCACTTCATTTCACTCCTGGAAAAGGAGCAGGGACTTGTATATGAATGACGACCTTTTACCTATGGGGAATCGAAATGAGCTGCCAAAGAGCATGTGCTGGCTCTCAGGCCCTGCACCCACCAAACCACACAAAACTAGATAGTAAATCACTGTCGTACCCCTTAAGTGCCAGGCATACTTTAAAAAAATAATTTTGGTTTAAAAAATCCCATGTAACATAAAACTTACCATATTAACCATTTGCAAATGTACAGTCTAGTAGTGTTCAATATGTCCACACTATTCTGCAGTGTATCTCCAGAACGTTTTCATTGTGTAGAATTGAGATTGTACCCATTAAACAACTTCCCATTTCCCCCTCACCAAGTCCCTGGCCACCATTTTACTTTCTGTTTCTATGAACTTGGCTACTTTAGACACCACATACAAGTGGGATCTTGCAGTATTCATCGTTTTGTGACTAGTTTACTTCACTGCCCATGCTGTATGTAGCATGTATCCAGATTTCCTTCTTTCTTTCCAGACATGCTTTGAAGCAAGTTATGCACATAACTTGATGTACATTAAATGGTGTAATCCTCACAACAACCCTGAGGTAGGTACTAGTTTCACTTTCTCCATATGAAGATGGGGGAAATTAAGGTCTAATGAGATTCTGTAACTTTCTGGAGGACTCAGCAGGCGATAGAGGCAGGACTTAACCCATGAAGTCGAACCCCCTGATCCAGGTTCTTAAGCACTCTTCTACTGTCTCTTGCACTTCCCAGACTGAGAAGCACATAAGTAGTCACAAATCCATTCAACTCAACAAAAAGACACTTGTGCCATCAATGTCTTATTAAAGGGAAAAGTGCTGGGTAGGAGCAAGAAGCCTGAGGTTCACCCCTGGCTTCTGCCCCAGATGTCCTGTGACCATGAACAAGCCTCTTCCCAACCCTGCAGGGCCTCTGGCTCCCATCTGTAGAATGAGGAGGGGGCAAGATCAGTAGTCCTGGGAGGTGTTTTGTGCACAGGTAACCTGGGAATTGAGTAAGGTTCAATCTGTTCCCCTTTAAAAGAAAAAGAGTGGCTCTGGTGACCTCAATGGTAAACAAATTAATAAATACTGAATAAATGTAGTTTTCTTTTTTTTTTTTGCGGTACCGGGGATTGAACCCAAGGGCGTTCTACCTCCGTGCTACACCCCCGGCCCTATTTTTTTAAACTTTATTTTGAAACCGGGTCTCACGAAGTTGCGGAGGGCCTCACTAGGTAGAGAGAGAGAGAGAGAGAGAGAGAGAGAGAGCGAGCGAGCTGAGGCTGGCCGCAAACCCAGATCCTCCAGTCTCCGCCTCCCAAAGTACTGGGATTACAAGCGTGTGCCACCACGCCCGGCATAAATGCAGTTTTCTTTGAGAAATTTTCCAGAGTATGGAGGGAGGGGAGAAGAGAATGATTAAATAAGACAATTTGGGGGAGCAGGAAGGAAAAGACCACACTCCTTCTCACTGACATCATTTACCTGTTCACAATACAACATTGTGTTTGTTGCATTTGTTTTTTTTTTAATATGTTTTTATTGGTGCATTGTAGTCTCACATCACAATGATATCAGTTTGGTGTTAACATACATGCACACAGCTCTTGGTGTCCCTCCCCACTGCCTCCCCCCCCCACATGTAGCACTGAGAATGATGTTGGTATAATCTCATATGAACACATTGTTTATGATAGTAATTCCATAGATTCACTTCTTTCTTGCCCTTCCCCTTCCCTTGTACCCCTTCCCTTACACCACTGAGGGTTCTCTGTTGTCATTGGAGTCCCTTTTGTGTCCCCACTACTCCCTAGGTTGCGCATATTAATGAAAACATATGTCCCTTCTTTTTTTGTGATTGGCTAATCTCACTTAACATAATGTTCTCCAGATCCTTTCATTTTCTTGCAAATGCTGTTATTTTGTTCTTCTTTATTGCTGAGTAGAATTCCATTGTGTGTATTTCCCATAATTTTGTAATCCATTCATCTGTTGATGGACATCTAGGTTGGTTCCATAATTTGGCCACTGTGAATTGTGCTGCTATGAACAGGGGTATGCATATATTACTGTAGTTTTCTGGTTTCAATCCCTTTG
>PVJS01064951.1:0-10102 GCA_004027185.1 Glis glis | reverse complement strand
CTGCGGAGCCGCCATGTCTCCCTGCCACAGAATGCGGCGCGGTGACGTCACCGCCCCGCCCCCGCGGAGGCCGGCATCACGGCGCATGCGCGAGCTAACAAAGCCCGGAAGGCGGCCGGGGCTGGGCGTGGCCGGGGCTGGGCGTGGCCGGGGCTGGGCGTGGCCGGGGCTGGGCGTGGCCGGGGCTGGGCGTGGCCGGGGCTGGGCCACCAGCTTCCCTCTCGTACCGCAACTGCAACTTTGGTTTAGTGATCAGGCAGTTTAAATCACTTCCCCAAACAAAACTAATGCTGTGATCTGCTCTTTAAAAAACCAAGCAAACCCCAGGGTGGTTGGAGACCGACTCACATAGTTACCTTATCCGGGCGGCTTCCCATATCCTACCAAACAGGGCTATAATCCTCCAGAAGTTTCCTAGTGTACTCCTAGTTTTTCATATGCGTGCCTAAAAATGTTTGCTGGAAACTTGCCGCTTGTGTTTATCAGTGAGGACATAATTATCCCTCTAAAATTTACATCACTTAAATTCTTTGGGATTATGTTGCACAAAACTGAAATAATTGTATACACATATCAAGCCGCAGGACTCAGTAGTAATCTCCCCTTTTCCTTAAAATGAAAACACATATTTTAAAAGTCTTTTACAAATTAAGACTGAGGTGATTTATTAATCTTGTTAAGAACTCTGATACAAAGCACAGTAAAAGGCCACAGACCAGTAAATAAACAATGTGGCTTTTGGCTACTTTACAACTGCTGCTACAGCACTATCGCATAACACACTTTCCATCACTTTGAAACAAGGCGTCCAAATGGCAAATAAAAGTTTTATTCACTTCTCTGATTAAAAAGTTTAATAAAGCTTTAAGTATTTGCTGGTTTAAATATTACCAATCTAAAAAAATATTTTAAAAAAATTTCAGTTAACACGAGACTTGTAGAGAAAGTTACTATGTTTTGAAGGCAAGGTTCCTAGCCATAAGAAACTTTTCCTCTGAACATACGAATTAGTAAAGTAGCAGATTGTATTATAGGCCTCAAGTCACTTAAATTTATATAGGTTATTAGCATTATCTTTAAATATACAATATAGACAAAACTGTACATACATGGCATATTAGCTTTGTTTTCCAAAACAATAGGCAACTTATTAGCTAGAGACACCATACTCTGCAAAAAAACAAAAGGCACATCTGAATGAGATACATGCCCTTTTTTCCTCTATAGTTGGGTTATGTAGTCTTTGTTTACATTTTGACAAAATAATAAACACAGTGTGTTCTATTGTTTCCATTCTACTTTTCATTTTTGTCTTCAGCAGCAAATACTGGCATTTAAGACATGGCAATAAAGAGTTTAAGAACAGTGGGTGTTATTCACAATTCTAAAATCTAGAAGTAAAAACTAGAAGATGGTAAAGAGGTTTAAAAATCAGTAACACCATATACCCTCTATATGTGTGTAAATTCATTACCTTAAAAAGGCATCTATTACTCAAATTTGAAAAATTCCACAAAAGCACTATCCCCTTTCAGTGCAATCTGTCACTTTAAACCATATTTTAGCAGAGACTACAGTGCAAATAGAAATTCATTATACTGGCCTTTTGGCAGCACTGAGGATCCAAGACAAGGCAATGCTACTGATCACCTGAGGATAATGGTGAAGGACTGTTGTATTTTTATCTTTCCAATTCTTAAAAGCTTATTTGATCAGTAGCATTTTTGTAAGAGCATTATTTGTAAAAAGTACTAAAATACTATGCCTTTTTTGAATAAATTAAAAAAAAACCTTTACAAATACTATTCCAGTGTCAATGACTACATATGGCTAAGGTCATTGAGGAGTTTCTGCATTTTCTAGCAAAGGCAGTCTGTACAATGGGGGGTGTGAAAGCTCCCGTTTATAAGTCTTTGGTGGCAGTTTTGGTAGGTGAGGGCTTGAATTCTGCCTTGGTGGAACAGGGGGAGCTGGAGGATGAGCAAGACTGTTGTGACTAGAACTGAGAACATAACATCGACGTGGTACCCTTGGAGAGGGTGTACTAGGAGGAGTGCTTGGTGAATTTGGACATGTACTAATGTCTCTGAACCACTCTGGATCTCTGTGAAGATGTCCCAGTGGAGGTGGCTGAAGATTAAATGGACAGTTTATAAAGTGTTCTGGAGGCCGAAGGGGAACCGGTGGAGGGGTATCAGGAAGAGGATCTCTTGGCGGTGGTGGAGGTGGACTATTCAGAGGCTCATCAAATGCACCAGTAGGAACAGGAACTCTGGGTTTTACCTTTGGAGGAGGAGGCTGTCTTGGTGGAATAGCTGGAGGGTCATCATCACTTCCCTTAAAAATAAAGTGATTAAACTATACTTCTATTCTCATGAAAAGTTTATAAGACAATTCTTAAAAAATCAAAGAATTCTTCCAGGTCAAGTTAACTTCAGAGGCTCAAAATAAATTAATTTGGTTTAATTATCATATTTATGAGTAAATTACTTCCAGTTTAATTCAGGGCTCATTTTAATATTTATACATGTGAGATGTTTTAATTGAAATCTTTACAGTCTCAGGTTATCTTGCTATATATTACTCAAGTTATATTGTTTCATGCATTTTAGAAACTTAGGAGTTTTAATTATAATAATAAGTAAAAATAATACATAGTTTTGTAGACATGAAAGGACATGATGTCAAGGAGACTTAATAATCAGCTTCTACTGACTGGGTATCTACTTCTGCTTTCAATGACACTTAAGAGCAGTAGATCTCAAAATACGATCCAGGGATGAGCAGCATTAGCACCAGTACAGAACTTGTTAGAAAAACAAATTCCTGGGCTCCCGTTCCAGATCTACTGAATCGGAAACTCTAGGGGTGGGATTCAACAATCTGATTTTAATAAGCTTTCCAAGTGACTGTGATGCACCCTTAAATATGAGAAGCACTGGTGGAAAGTTTGAAGAATCCTATGTATACTAAAGTTCTTTCCATCTGTACCAGAAAGAAAATATACTTTTTTTGCAGTACTGGGGATTGAACCCAGGGTCATTCTACCTCAGAGCTATATCCCCAGTCCCATTTTTTATTCTTTATTTTGAAACAGGGTCTCACTAAGTTGTGGAGGGCCTCACTTAAGTAGCTGAGGCTGGCCACAAACCTGCAATCCTCCTGTCTCAGCCTTCCAAGTACTGGGATTACAAGCGTGCGCCACCACGTCCGGCTTAAGAAAATATACTTTTGAGTATCTGTGAATCGGCCTACCCTCTTTTTTAGAAAAGGTTTTTATGAGTATTGAACAACTGAAAGTATAATCTAAATGTTGAAAAACTATAAAGGATAGCCAAAATAAGAAGGAATACTATTTTGAAGATTCACAACTTCAAATAAGTTGAGGCAAACCTAGGTCCTGTTGACTACCTTTGAATTTGAAGCATCATGATCAAATTTTTTTCGAGGTGGAAGTGGAGGAGGAATCAGTGGCTCTTCACTTAGCTTATGTAAACTGCCACAGGAACTGAAGAAAGACTCTGAGGGAAGAAAAGACTAGTTTAACTATAGTTCACAGTGCAATTATGTGACAAAACTTCAGTACAACTTCTGCCATCTGCATTTTAATGAGAAGTGTAGAAAAACCAACAGTCAACTATGTAACACATAATATTGCCTGAATTCAAATGTGCATTTGTTAGACAGTATTATCTGTTACATAGCAACTATTGGTTTATCTACCCTCTTCATTAAAATGTAAGCTTATTTAGGACAGTGTGTATTTATTCTTGTATGTCTAGCATCTACTATAGTGCCTGGTACATGGTAGGTATGATATAAATGAAAGTATATTATTTAGTTAAGACTAATAATGAGATTATGCTTCTCCAAAAGCTATTTTAAAATCCAAAATCAAATAAAATAAAAACTAAGACATGTTTGTATATATGTAATAACTTCCATAGAAACACCATCCTAAGCAGAGACCATGAATTTCTGGAGTAGCTAGAATCAGGTCCTTTACCACACAGGTAATAAAACCTCCATATAGGACAGCATAAAATAAGGTCATGCGTCATGTAACTTTCAGCAAGTCTCTCAATGATAATATACACATTATATGACCATGCTAAAGAAAATCTACAAAATACTAAAATATTAGGGGAAAATTACCCCTGACTAGGTTAACTAGACACAGAATAACTATTTTCATTTTAATCTATTTCCTTTGTCTTTTTCATATGATTTTTTAAAAACCTATAATTATGGTTCAATTTGATTTATCTCTCCACATACACAGTTATTCTAACCATAGTAACCATGTCTTGTTTGTCATTAAACTGAGATTAGGTTCACAGGAGTAAGTTGGGAAAGAAGTTGATGAATTTAATTTTGAACATGCTAAGTGACCTGCTTATGGGACATCCTAGGTTTTTTTTTTTTGCCATTACCACCAAAACAGTTTTATTTTTGTCACTGACAACATGTACAATACTGCAATTATATCATTATTTTGTTTGGTTTCTTAAATATCATCACTTAAGCATGTGTTAAAATATATGTTTTTTTAAAGAAATATGACATATTAAAGTCCTATGTAAACTAATTCCTTCTCAATATGTTTTCCTACTGTGTTTCATAAATAATTTAATCTACAAAGTCATAACTAAAACTATCCACTCTTATGACCTAGAAGTATATACAAATTTTGTAGTTTTGTGATAAAGCATCTTCTGTGATTTCATAAAACAAACTTGCAATATTTGCAGTGTTTATTTTTAATCAAATTACTTATCACAAGTGACTATTATCTCCCAAACTGTTCTGACAATAGATCTTCCAGTGCACTTGGTAAAGAAACTGTGAATTTAACAAGTCAAAAGGGTAAAACGCATAGATTAAAAAAAAACCAACAGAGAAGGTTGCTATTTTTAAAAATGCTACTGAATTGTAAATCCTTATACTTTTATTTAAATTGCATGTAACAAAATGTAAAATTTAAGAAATCAAATCAAATTAAATTCATATTAGTCTTGCAAAAAGTTATACTGAGATTAATAAGGAACAGAACAAATACTACCCTAATTTTTCTAAAGTTTATTTATTTTATTATTTATTTATTTATTTATTTATTTATTTATTTATTTATGGCAGTACTGGAGACCGAACCCCAGGGCATTCTATCTCTGAGCCACACTCCCAGCCCTATTTTTTTATTCCTTATTTTGAAACAGGGTCTCACTAAGTTGCAGAGGGCCTCATTAAGCAGCTAAGGCTGGCCGCGAACCTGGATCCTCCTGTCTCAGCCTCCCACGTACTGGGATTACAAGCGTGTGCCACCACACCCGGCTTTAAAGTTTATTTTTGAATCACTTCCCTCCCCCCCCCCAGTACTGGGGATTGAATCCAGCAGCATTCTACCTCTGAGCTACACCCCCACCCCTATTTTATTTCTGTTTGGAAACAGGGTCTCACTAGGTTCTGAGGGTCTCACTAAGTTGCTGAGGCTGGTCTTGAACCTGCGATCCTCCCATGTCAGCCTCCCAAGTACTGGGATTACAGGCCTATGCCCCATGCCTGGCTTAATTCAATTTGTTTATAAAAATTTTTTTTCAGGTTGGGGATGTAGCTCAGTTGTAGAGAGTGTTTGTCTAGAATATAAAAGGCCTAGAGCTCAATGCCCAGTACCACAATTAGAGAAAAAAATAATAAGAAAAAATAATTTCTTTCATTTCTTATTCTTTATATGTTGCTAAGCACCAACATATTCAAATGCAAATTTAGTGAACCAGATTACTGTTTTTACAGTCATTTCATTAGAATCAACTTATAGTCTTACTTACTTGAATGTGGCAAGAGCACTGGAGCAAAGATGCTATTGCTGCCTATTGGAATGAGAAAAGGTAATTTGAAAAGGAAGGTAACATGTATGGTTTTATTTTTTAAATGTCTGCATAAAATAACATGTAATACACATGCAGCACAAAATTTTATCACCATCTTTTACATCTTTGTTTTTAAAGAAATGAACCCAGTACTCCTTGTACCTAGAATGTTTTTCATTTCTCAGCATAAATGGGTCCCTCTCTATTATAGTCTCTCTCACGGAACTTTTGTGTTTATTTTCTTATTGTCTATTGCTCTCTTTCAAGTGGCAGTGCAGTCCAAAAAGTTCAAAATAAATCTTCGCTGAATGAATAAATTAGAAAATAACATGCATAAATGATGCTTTACTCTCCTATGTTAATCACTCTTTTCACATTTACATGTTACTTTTCACACTAACAGATTGCCCAGGATTCTATAGTTCCCTAATTAGGAATTATCCAAAATATAAAATTCCCTTTTTACCTAATGGTTTACATCAAATACTTACCACAGGAACTGCTGAGATCCACATCTAAAAACACACTATGGTCTGAAGAAGCAGATACTGGTGGAGTAGATGGTGTATTTGGAGAGGTTGGTGCTGACACTGTGGATTCAAGCTCAGTTTCAGCAATCCGACTAAAGCTTATCTTATATGGTTCTCTTTCTAATGGTGTCGGATGACCTCGCAAAGTGCCTGAGGTAGAGCCATGTCGGCCTGTATTAGGCCGTATTCCAGGAGATTTTAAGGAGAAAGTTGATTTCCTAGGCTAGGAAAAATAAACATAATTAACATCACTTACTTACAAGTATTTTGTTTTTAAGACTTAGTGTTACCTTAGTAATTTTCAGGCATGCAGTTAGTTAAAAGAGTGCAATAAAATTCCAATTTGCAAGGGCAGCTTGTGGCATTCTAGTAGTAACTTTGGATTTAATTGTAATAATTTTAAGACATACTTGAAGATAAGTGAATCTCTTTTCAAAACTGTAGATTAATTCTTGAAAATTTGTGTGAAAACATTTGAACCTAAACTTCTCTTTCAAATCATTTGTGTTAATTTTACAAATACTTACTGGGAATATAATCTATGTAACATATTATGCTATATGCACTCCTGTAATCTTAGCTACTCTAGAGGTTGAGGCAGAAGGATAGTAAGACTCTTTCTCAAAATAAGAAAAAAATAAAAAGGGATAGGGATAGCCAGGCAGGGTGGCACACACCTATAATCCTAGTACTTGGGAGGCTAAGAGAAGAGAATAGCAGGTTCAAGGCCAGCCTCAGCAACTTGGCAAGACCCTGCTTCAAAATAAAAAATAATCTGGGTGTGGTGGCACATGCCTGTAATACCAGTACTTGGAAGGCTGAGACAGGAGGATTGCAGGTTCAGAGACAGCCTCAGCAAGTAGTAAGACTCATCAACCTAGAGAGACCCTGTTTCAAAACAAAAATAAAATAGGGCTGGGGATGTAGGTCAGAGGTAGAATGCCCCTGGGTTCAATCTCTAGTACCACACATGCACACAAATAAATAAATGAATGAATGAATAAATAAAAAAGGGGCTGGCGGGGTAGCTCGGAGATAAGAGTGCCCCTGGGTTCAATCCACAGTATCACAAAAAGGGGGGGGCTAGGGATGCAGATCAGTGGTAGAGTACCCCTGGGTTCAATCCCTAGTACTATGCAAAAAATATATATATATATATATAATCATAATATAAAATAAAGGTCCCCTTTTCCCTTACCTTATACTAAATGATCAGCCTTTGTAATACCATTTTAAAATCTTTGTTGAAAACTACTATCATTGTCCCCAACCCTAACCTCTGTCCCATTTTTAAAACTCTGGCAGTTGTAGCCGGACGTGGTGGTGCACCCTTGTAATCCCAGTACTTGGGAGCGTGGCCAGCCTCAGCTACTTAGTGAGGCCCTCCACAACTTAGTGAGACCCTGTTTCAAAATAAAGAATAAAAAATTAGGGCTGGGGGTGTAGCTCAGAGGTAGAATTCCCTTGGGTTCAATCCCCAGTACCAAAACAAAACAAAACAAAACAAAAAAACTCTGGCAGTGGTAATCTAATGAAAAAACACAGAACTCAGATTCAGAAAAACTGAGTTGGAGCCAGGTTCTACAGTACACGCTTGTAATCCCAGCTATTGGGGAAATAGGCAGGAGGATTGAATGTTTAAGGCTGGCCTGGGCAATTTAACAGGACCTTGCCTTAAAAAATAAAAAAGGACTAAGGATGCAGCTCAGTGGTAGAACACTTGCATAGCATGCACAAGACCCTGGTGTTTGATCTCTATTACCACCAAAGGGAAAAAAAAGTTAAAATCTCAACTGTGTCGATAACTTGATATACAGTCTGAAAAAGTTATTTAATCCCTTTGAGCCTCAAGGGTTTTTTGTTATTTGTAAAATGAGGGTAAGATGTGTATCAGACAACTGATGTAAAGATGGGGTAGCATGAAATACACAGCTTACTGCTGTGCTCAAAGCTGGTATGTTTATAAATGTTTTTACTTCTTTCTAAATCTTGTTTCACTTTCAGCTGCTTAGAATTAGTCTTCCATTATTTCTGTTGCCACTGCAAACCTAGGAATTGCAGCAGCAAATCCTAGTGGGAGAGATGGGTTCTAGTGGCAACCATGAACCATGAAGCCCTAATGGCAGGAGCCATGGGAAAGCCAGAAGCACCATGAGAACTTCTGCGTACTCCTGCTTGGGTCTTTTCATTTCTTTTGTTCTATCCAGCTATCTACTAGGCTCTCATGTTCTCATACTTTTTCCTTTTATATTAGGAGAGAAAAAAAGGAACAGATAAATAACTGGCACTAAAATAAAGGATAACCCAGATTTTATCAAATGGCTATTATTTTCCCCCACAGTACATTATTTTAGAAATAGTATAGTACTATAAAACAAAACACCTAAAAACAGGTATTTGATTACATGACAAATTAAAGGAATAAGTTGTTAAACATTGAAAATAATATTATTTTTGAAAACAGAAAATTTTTCCAAAATTATAATGGACTTACAAATCGAGGTGGCTGTTTGCAGTTTCGGGGTTCAATTTCTAGTGATTTGTTGAACAAATAATCTGTAAACTCTTTTTCAGATAAACTTCCCATTGGGTTAAGGTTTTCAAAGAACCTCTAGAATTAAACAAACACCCATAAGTATATTCTTTAGATCTTATTACAATACAATCTTATTAAAATTTTTAATGAAAATTATTTATTTCATCATTTTAACAATAAAAATTACCAGCAAATTAAGAGATCACAATGCCTGGAAAGTTAAAAGAATTTCCTATTCCAAGTTCTCTACTTTTAAATAAGATTGTATAATTTCTATGGAAGTTATATTCTAGTATTAAGAGTTCTATTAATAAGATGAGCAAATTTTCATTTATTTCCATCTTAACAAGGCTCAGCAGTTAGCAACACTTGTTCCTCAGTAAACTTTGTTTCTATCAATTATAACAAAGTCACCAGTAAGCTACCAAAAGTGTTTAGAGTCAAAATTATAATTAAAAACCACAATAAAATTTTAATAATCTAAGTCAGGCGTGGTGGCGCACGCTTGTAATTCCAGTACTTGGGAGGCTGAGACTGGAGGATCCAGGTTTGTGGCTAGCCTCAGCTACTTAGTAAGGCTCTCCGCAACTTAATGAGACCCTGTTTCAAAAATAAATAATAAAAAATAGGGCTGGGGGTGGAGCTCAGAGGTAGAATGCCCCTGGGTTCAATCCCTAGTAACACACACAAAAAAATCTTAATAATCTGAAAAAAGAGATAAATTGGATTAAGGTCTATAAGAAGTAATTTCAGAAATAATTATAAACTCTAAACTGTGTTAAACACTAATACAAAAATATTTTTGTCAAATAATATTTTTATCAAAAATATTTGGCCGGGCGTGGTGGTGCACGTTTGTAATCCCAGTACTTTGGGAGGCGGAGACCGGAGGATCCGGGTTCGTGGCCAGCCTCAGCTCTCTCTCTCTCTCTCTCCTTAGTGAGGCCCTCCGCAACTTCGTGAGACCCGGTTTCAAAATGAAGCATAAAAAATAGGGCCGGGGGCGTAGCGCGGAGGTAGAATGCCCCTGTGTTCAATCCCCGGTACCGCAAAAAAAAAAAAATTTGTATAAGCCGGGCATGGTGGTGCACACTTGTAATCCCAGTACTCGAGAGGCTGAGACTGGAGGATCCAGGTTCACGGCCAGCCTCAGCTACTTAGTGAGGCCC
>PVJS01064950.1:0-10102 GCA_004027185.1 Glis glis | reverse complement strand
TGTGATCCATTCATCTGTTGATGGACATCTAGGTTGGTTCCATATTTTGGCCACTGTGAATTGTGCTGCTATGAACATGGGTATGCATATATTACTGTTGTTTTCTAGTTTCAATCCCTTTGGTATGATACCCAGTAGTGGAATAGCTGGATCATATGGTAGATCCATTCCCAGTTTTCTGAGGATTCTCCACACTGATTTCCACAGTGGTTGAACTAGTTTGCAGTTTTTTCAACTTATGTATCACCCAGCAAAAAGATTCGGTAATGTCCACATATTGACTTAGATTTGAATGCACTTGTGCTCACCACTCATCCTTTCAAACCGCTGCGTAGTATTCTACCGTGTGGGCATACCGCCGCCTATAAAGCCATGCCCCTGTTGCTAGACATACAAGCGACTTCCCAGGTTTGCTCTGGCCAACGGTGCCACAGTGATCGCTTGATAGATTCCTCCTAGTAGCCAATTGTTTCAGTCCCACTTGCAGAAATGCTGCGAAGTGGAACGGCTGGGGTCTAAGTTACACCTATTTAAACTGAAATTGAAAAGGGCCAATCATATTCCGTAGTGGTGGCACCGGTTTAGAGTTTCTCTGACAGTGCCTGAAAATGCACATCTTCCCCTCACTTTTTCTTATTGTTTTTATTGGTGTGTTGTAATTGCACATCATAGTGAGGTTGGGAGTGGTCAGTACATTCATTCACACAGCATTCGTTGTATGTTTTCCTAAGGGCCTCTCCCCATAGATAATATTTCTGATAGACTATTTCTAAAGCACCTAGCGTGTTGAGGTAGAGTCTGGGAAGACACGTCAGTAGATCTGATGCTCGCTGCAACATTTTTTCTGAGTTCATAAACAGGTTTGGTGTCCCTTACACACAAATGCTTGGGACCAGTAGTGTTTTAGATTTCAGAATTTTTCAAATTTTGGAATATTTACATGATGTGTCCTCAGTATGGGACCCAAGCCTAAACACAAAATTCATTTGTGTTTCACATACCCATTGTACACATAGCCTGAGCGTATTTCATGCGAGATCTTCAATATCTTTGTGAATGAAAGTGTCACCATGCGGACGTGTCCACATGTGGGCCGTGTGCACAATCAAAAGTTTTCACACATTTTGGATTTTCAGATTGGCGATGCTCAGCCTGTATAGTCTTCGGTAAAGTAAATAAAGGTAGGAATAAACAATAATAAAACTGATTTATCTATCAAAAATACTATAAATAATGATCAATATGAGCACCATACATATACAATCATATACAATCATACAGCTGCTGTGTGGACAGTTTTATATCTCTTTTGGAATGTTATGGCAAAGTCTCCTGAAATTAGGGGCAGATGTTGATCCCTTGAAGACAGGTGTCTGTTATTTTGACGAGTCCAAGCCATTTAGAGCCACGCCTAGCAAATGGGGCGTGCGATCACGCTCTTGGTGCCGCGCTCTCTGGTGTCATCAAGCAATGAGGCTGACTTTCTTACGTATACATCATCTCCTAATCCGAAGGCATGGGTTTAGTTTGTCAAAAACAAACTGGTCACATCCTTTATAGTCACACCCTACGTGAGTCAGGAAAAAATTGTGTAGAGGAAACCTGTAGGAATGTGCTCCTCCCCTTTGAAAGATCAGCGATGGCCGAGAAGTGAGGGAAAGCGGAGACTGAGGAGTGTGAACGATATTGACTTTTATTTTGTCACAGAGAATAAACGCAGGATTTTCTTCACTGAGCTCAATAATCATTTGTTGGATTGCAGCCCAGCTCAGCAGCCTGAGTGTTGGTCTTTAGGGAAGGCTGTGTGTGTGTGTGTGTGTGTGTGTGTGTGTGTAAGAGGCGCTGAGTTTATTAGTACCTGCAGTGTATCCCCAGTGCTCTGAGACTGCATCATCGTCTGGGGGTGCAGGCACCTCTTCCTCTGGTATTCCTTCAGGACAAAGCCCAGTGTCTCACAGATGGCTCTCCAAAGGCCGGGCTGTTCTAAAGCCTTCCGGAAGGAAGGACAGCGTGTCAGGGAGGATCGCTCTCCTTCGACTCCTCCTTGGGCATGGCGGGCATGTTAATGAGATGGCTGGAAAATCATGCTGTGCTTTGAGTTTCATGGATGTGATTATTTCTAACACCTCCTTTTATGACTATTAGTCTTTGAAAATTGCTCTGAGCTATTTTTAAGGAGTCTCGGAGTCTTGGAATAAAAAGAGATTATCCGGGAAGGTGAGCGAAGCAGATGTCCCACCGCCGCTAAGAACAATGGTGTTTGGCATTTATGTGGGTCTCTTTGTCCTCCTGGTCAGACGGGAACTCAACACACCAGGCTGAATCTGTGTCAGGAATCTCAGAGCTGTGAGCTCAACCCTCACGTCAGCTGTGGGGAGATTATTAATTTCCTTTTTCCCCACCACTTGCCTGGGAGGGCCTCTGTGTGTGAGCAGAGCAGGGAGAGGCGTGGTGGGATTTGGGGTTTTGGGGGAATGCTTCCTTTCTAACGCACTGTCCTCACTGTGGTTTATGTTTATCACAAGCTGCTGGTGCATGGATAGGTGCAGGCTTTCTGTGTCCTGTGTGGCTGGTTAGTGGGCGGTAGCACACACACGGGAGACAGGTGCCAGCTGGAGAGACGAGCCACAGTGGCAGGTCACGCCCTGGGAAAGGTGGAGCCCCAGCATTCCAGAGGTGGTATATAGGTAGCATGTATGGTTCTTGGGAAACTTTGTTCTGAAAGAGACTAAATGGGTGCCTAGGTCTTTAGAAGGAAGGAACGGGCAGGGGCAATGGATGTGCTGATGATAAATGGTTGTCTTTTACACCATGATAGTTTTGATGACCAGCCCTGTGAAATAGTTTTTCTTTTTAATCCAGTGGACTATTTTAAATCCTCATCCTACCTGGTATTTCTCTAGGATTTGTTGCTAATGACCAACCTCTTTTCTTTTTTCTTTTTTCATTTTTTATTTTATTTTATTTTTTATTTATTTATTTTATATTATTTTATTTTGTACTGGGGATTGAACCCAGGGGCATTCTACCTCCAACCTATAACCCCAGCCTTATTTTTTTATTCTTTATTTTGAAACAGGGTCTTACTAAGTTGCAGAGGCCTCACTAAGTAGCTGACACTGGCTGCGAACCCGGATCCTCTGGTCTTAGCCTCCTGAGTACTGGGATTATAAGCCATGCCTGGCGACCAACCTCTTTTCTGAAGTTCAAATCCCACTTTGTTTCCATGAGAGTAGACTCTCTTGCCTTTTCTGCCAACTTCCAGAATTCTCTTCTTTTGTGCATCTTATCCTCTGGTTGCATTTGAATTTGGGCTCTTCCTGCCCTCGGTGCTGTTGACTACCTAATGTCACATGGTCACCTTGTCATTTCATCGACCTCTTTGGTTTTGTCTACCACTACTTCATGCCACGTGTCGTCCCAGCCTCTTCTGTGAGTTTGACTTTATTTTGGAACTTGCTAGCGAACACTTCTAAATGGAAGCCCTGCATGTTCAACATGTCAGAAAGTAAACACATCATCTGCCCCTCGCACTTTCTCTGCTTCCTGTATTTCCTGTCTTGATTAATGGTGTTATCACCTACCCCAGTGGAACAATCTAGAAACCCAAGGATAACCCTCTAACACTTCTTCCCCAACCCACATGAACTCTGTGTTTTGAGAATGTAAGATTATCAGCAATCTCTTGAATGTAACATGAAATTTCTCATTTCCATATCTTTGTGTTGTCTTTCTTGAGATCCTCTTCCTTCATTTCTGCACTCCACATACTCATACACATCCTTCGAGGCCCAATTCAAGTGTGAATTGTATGTGGGGACTGTCTGACTCTCCTACCGAGACTGAATTCACTGCTCTTTCATTTGTATTCTCTAATGATTTGTGGTGTTTTTATCACGCTTATTAAAGTCCCCTGAGTTTAAAAAACAACTTTAGGAGTGCTCTCATTATCTTAATATTGGTATTCAGTATTTTGATATTGAAAAGTGGACAAAGAAAGAGGAAGGGAAGAAAGGCAATGTGTGCATGAGAGAGAAGGTTAGCAGGGAGAAGGTGCAAAGCAAAAACAGAGTAGGCGCAGGGAGAGAGAGGGCCGTGACCCGCACTCCCTTAGCTGTGCAGCCCCTCGGGGCTGGGGGCAGCTTCTGTGTGGGGATCCCGTCCCTTGATGTGTTGTAGAAGAACTGAAGGTCTGGAGGAAGCTTAGAGAAGGGGCCACTTCCCTCGCTGTGTTCTGTGTCTCCTGGCATAGCTGGAGATGGTGCCTGCGTCAGAAGATTGCTTCCTGAGACACGGTGCCCAGCTGCTCCTTGGCTTACAATGTGCGCAACACAAGAGACCTTGCTGGCCCTCATGGCCACTCCTAGGATGGAAATACAGTGTGCGGCTGCCTGCTGCTTTGTGAGCCCATGCCGGCCCTCAGAGCACCTCACAGAGGTTAATTTGCTCCAGAATTGTTAGAACGTAGTAAATTCTTCTGGGAAATGGATGTTATACTGATCATTTTTTGGTGTTTCTGAAAATACTGTCTTATACCCCCCAGCAGCACCAGCTGCCCACCGATGGGCTCCACGATGCTGGCTTCACTGGGTGTCAGGGTTTCCATCCCTGGTCTAGGAAGACCAGCTCATAATCTTGAGTGCACACTAACAGCCTTGAGGTTTGGGGCCAGTGACAGCCATGCCCAGTTCTCAGTGTCCTGGTGGGTGGAGCAAGGACGGGGCTGGCTGCCGCCAGCTGGTGACTTCATGAGTAGAGTCTCAGGACCATGAGGGGCCTTGTCAGGCTCTGCAGAGGATCACGTGAGAGCAGCCTTTGATCTGAGCTCCTCGTCACTCTCAGTTGCTTTTCTCTTTACTTGTTCTATGTTTTGTTTTGTTTTGGGTACTGGGGATCGAACCGAGGGCATTCTACCTCCCAGCTATGCCCCCAGCTCTGTTTTTTTATTTTTTATTTCGAAACAGGGTCTTGCTAAGTTGCTGAGGCTGGCCTCGAACCTGTAATCTTCCTGTATCAGTCTCCCAAGTGCTGGGATTACAAATGTGTGCCACCACACCTGGCTCCTCTTTACTTGTTTTAATGCAGAGGGTTAGGATTTTGGTTAAGCATGACAAGTCCATTAGTAATTTCTGCTCTATTAGTTTCCTCGTGCAATACAAGGTTTTATCTGTCAGCCAGAATTTCCTTCATCTGTAACCGGAGCTCTTAGCCAGCTCATCTCAGCATATCTACTTTCTAAAGTCACCTAGGATGTACACTCATAACGTCCTTAGCTCTTAGTTCACATTTTGGGGTGTTTGCCAGTTGCTGTCTTGATACCAGGCTGGCATCTCAGCATCTGTGTCTCTTGGCTGTACTTCCTACTTGAATGTTTGGTTATTTCTCTAGTTTTCCCTTCTAGTTCTCCCTGGGCCACATCCACACGGTCACTACGAGTAAAGCTGAGTCTCTTGAATGATACCATATGTATACTGGAATGCAAACACCTAGTTTCATCCATCCGTGAGAACCCGCACATGCTTCTCCAATCCACTGTTTCTACAACACCGTCGTTGCTGTGAGTGGTGATAGAACCTACAGCTGCAGGATCAACCTGGAAACATGCTTGACTTCGCTCAAAAGCATCGCCCACTTCCAGAGTGAACTGCTGTTAATTTAATTTTTCTGATCAGACAATCTTGATGACGGTTAAATTCCCTGTGGAGAAAAATCATACTGGAGAGTTTCATGTTTTTGGACCCTTAGGGTTGGATAGAGCTATAAAGAAGAAGCCCGTGTAGAGAGACTTGGTAAAAAGGAACCCCTGGCTAGCGACAGATGGGTGTGGAGGATGAATGAGACAGCAGGATCAAAGGAGAGTCCTGAAAGCACACTCGCTGGGGTGTGGAGATGACGCCTCCCGGTTGTTGAGAGTTGCTTGTGTTGTGAAGTGATTAGAATGAAAAACTATGTATATGTATAGTTTATGTATATATATAGTTTTTATATATATTGTTTATATATATATAGTTTATATATATATGCATATGGGTTTCTGGCAAACTGTCTGCAAGTGTATTAGAAATTGGGTGGCATATGAGCATGTGTGTATGTGTGTGTATGTGTGTGTGCGTGTGTGTGCGTGTGTGTGTGTGTGTGTGCGTGAATGGCCTGGTGTTTATATCATGGTACATTTGCCTATAGGTCGCTCCAGAGGGATCGCTCATCGTTGCCCCTCTGGGCCCAGTATCCCCGCTGTGGAGAGCGTGCCGTCCTCATTGTCTCCCCTCCACATCCTCCTGTCTTCCCTTAGCCCTTCACTTTCTACCCAACCCACTTTCACCTGAACATCTTCCGGACCTCCTGCCCCAGAGAAGGAAGTCACACAGACTGTCCTGCATTGACTGGTGAGGGTTGTGGGTGTTGAAAGTAACACAGCGATTCTTAGGAGAAGATCCGGAGGAAGCAAAGAGAGAATCGTCTATCACAAAAGGCATCTCTGGAGCTGGGTGTGGTGGTGCACACCTGTAAATCCTAGTACTTGGGAGGCTGAGACAAGAGGTTCTCCCAGTCGAGGCCAGCCTCAGCAACTTGATGAGACCCTGTTTCAAAATAAATACAGTAGGATTGGGGGTAGAGATGGGAGATAGAATTCCCCTGGGTTTAGTCCCCATCACCTCACACACATACAGAGAGGCATCTCTGGGCCAGAAATGGATGCTAAGGAGGCCCAGTCTCCGAAGGGGGCAGGTGTTTAACGAACTGTCAGGCTCAGTCTACCTGCCTGCACCTCCTGGGGCTTGCTCGGCAGGAGGGTGGCTTTGCGCTTGCGCTGAGTTTGTGTCTGGGTTTGTATTCCAGGTCTGGTGTGTGTAGTGTCCTGATAAAGTCGTCATGTTCTGTTGTTTAGCTCTTAGTTCTCTTCAGGGGATGTCCCTGCATTTTGAACTCGATGTTGCCAAGAGCCCTGTCGGGAAGAGAGCAGCGCATTTGACCAGGACATCTGACCTCAGCTCGTCTGGCCAGCAGCCCGCGGGGCAGTGGTTTCAGCAAAAGTCACACGAAGTTTCCCATCATTTCTTGCAGTGACCATGGTGGTGGATGGGGCACACCTCTGTGACTAGTGCATTTGCCGACCTTTGGGAGTGTTTCCTTGGCTCATGGAAAGCAGGGCTATCCTTCAGCCATTCCACCAGACCTGCACGACCTAACGCTCAGTGTCCGTCTCTCACTTCCTGTTGGAGCCATGAGATCCATCTGTAATATGCTGTTGGTGGTGCGTTATGTAATTCACAGTGTTTGCTATGAGAATTTTAATTCTCTCTTTAACAAACTGTAAATGGGCACCCATCCAGGCTGGTTAAAGCTTGGGATCAGGCATTGGAGAAGGGATTATTAATTCAATGATAGAAGCAGAGGACATTGCAACGATAACCTGAGTTACTGAGCCTGTCCTTAGTCTCCCTAAGGATCCAGACAACATCTGGTTTTCTCTTGAGCCACGAAGAAGGGAAAGTGGTATGTTTGTTAGTGTTCCCAAACTTACAGAGAATCTCTGGGAATCTTGTAAGATACCAGCAGGTGGAATTCTCCTTGGTGCAACCAGCCCTGGTCCCAGAGCTCATTAGTGGCTGCAGCATGCACACTGTGTTTCTCAGGTCCTGGAGCTGCTGCAGAGCCGCTCATCCATCCTCCAGCCTGAACCTGCACGCAGAGTGGAGAGATGACGGAGGACTTCCGGGCAGGGGCGCTGGAGGTCAAGGTTTCTTATTTGCCACTGTTTAAGCACCAGGTGCAGAGTTCTGACTTAGTGGCCATTGATGTAGGTAGGGCACAGGCTCCTATCCTCATGTCCCATCCTTCTCTTTCCTTTCCCCAAAGCAGTCATCCTAACCTGCTCGATGTGTGTTCTTTTTTTTAAATTGTTTCTTATAGACCTGATGTCCCTGTACTTATGGGTATAAGATTTTTAATGACAAAATTATTATTGATATATAATTCACAAACCCTAACATTGCTGTTTTTAAAGTATTCCATTCCTTGGTTTTTAGTATATTCACAGTTATACAACCTATACTGTCATCTAAGCTTAGAATATTTTCATTACCTCAAACAAGAAACCTTGTGCTTAATAGGGTTCATTCACCATCCCCCTCTCCACTACCCCTGGAAACTGCTGGCCTTCTTTTAGTGCCTGTGGATTTGTGTATATAAATAGGTTTCATATAAATAGATCCATTTTATATAAATAGATCCATACACCGGGGGGCTTTTGTGGCTGGCTTCCACGTGGTGTGGAGTTTGCAAGGATCATCTGTGTCATGGCATGTCCACATTTCAGTGCTTTGCAAGACTCAATTGTCCGATTTACCACAGTGTGTTTATCCATTCATTGATTGTGGACATTTGGGCTTTCTCCACCTTTTGGCTATTATGAAAAGTTGTTCTGTGACTATTTGGGTACAAGCTTTTGGGTGAACATGTTTTCCTAAGAGTGGAATTGCTGGGTCATGTGGACACTCTAGCCTGCCCGGCTGGACAGGGAGATATGGTAGCAAGGCAGGTTATCATGATAAAACACCGTCTGTCCTTGTCAAGATCTAGCCACTTGTCTTAAATAAACCCTCCTTGGGTTGCCGCTGGTTTGGGTTAATTTCCAGAGTTTTGAAAAGTTGATTTTGAGAAGTTTTGCCCATGTTCTCATTGCTTTTATGGAGGGGGAGCTTTTCAGACGTCTTTCCTCCTTGGATCCCACGGACGTCCGGAGCATCCACACTTCATCTGATAAGTACCACTGCGCTAAAACTCGTACCCTATTTATTTTATTTAACTATTTTCTTTTAAAGCTCTATTGATGTCCTTTGAGCTTTGCTTGTAATGGATGCATCATGTTCTGGCAAAGAGTCCATTAAATTACATTCTACTCCCCCAAACTTTGACAGAGAGATAGAAAGATGCCCTAATAAGGCACCTTGGTGACTAAGGCTCCCTGAGATGCGTTTCCTTCACTGCACAGCAAGTGAGCTCCTGCTCTACTCTCCTTTACTTTCCTTCATCCATTTTATAATCTTTTCCGAGGCATAATTTGCCTCCATCAAAATTCTTCATTTTAAGAGTGCAATTTGATGAGCTTTGAGAAATGTATAGTCATGTAAGCACCAGCCTAATTATGATTTAAGACATTTTTATCCTGAAAAACAGTCCCTGCTATCCCTCCGTGGCCAATCGCTTCCTTTTCATTCTGGCCCTGGGAAGTCACTGGTCCACTTTCGATCGTCATAGGTAGGTCTTTTCTTATATGTTGTATGCCTGGACTCATGGGGCATGCGTCTTCTTATGTCTAGCCTCTTTCTCTTAGTACAACACTGTCACGATTCATCCCTGTTGCTGCATCTCTCAGCGGTTCAGCCCTTTTTATCACCGTGTAAGATGCTGTTGTGTGGACATCACACAATTTACTATTCCATTTGACGTTGATGGCTGACTGGGTTGTTTTCTGTTTTCGGCTATTTTTGTGTGAAGCTATAAGAATTCATGTGCAGGTAACACTGTGATCCTAAGTTTTCATTTCTTTTAGATATGAAGATACCCAGGAGTAGAATTATTGCTCATCTGAGCAGTCTATTTTAACTTTGTAAGAAACTGGCAAATTGTGACTAATGATGTTGGATATGTTTCATGTATTTATTTGCTATCTGTAATTTCTTTTGCAGAAGGATTGTACAAATCCTTTGCCAACTTATGACTGGGCTTTGGCTTTCATGTTATTGAATGGTAAGATTTCTAAATACATATAATTCAGTAAATGTTTTCTACATAGTTTATTCCAGTGTGCAGCTCGGTATCATATTTTCTTAACACCCTTGATGGTATCCTTTGAGGAACAAAGACATTTATTTATTTATTTATTTATTTATTTATTTATTTATTTATTTATTTTTGTGGTACCAGGGATTGAACTCAGGGGCATTCTACCTCCGCGCTACGCCCCCGGCCCTATTTTTTATACTTTATTTTTGAAACTGGGTCTCACGAAGTTGTGGAGGGCTTCACTAAGGAGAGAGGAGAGAGAGAGAGAAGGAGAGAGAGAGAGAGAGAGAGAGAGAGAAGGAGAGAGAGAGAG
>PVJS01064949.1:0-10103 GCA_004027185.1 Glis glis | reverse complement strand
AAAAAAAAAAAAAAAAAAAAAAAAAAGAAGGCAGGCCTGATGCTAGAGGAAAGGGGACAGGTAGGGACAATAGGAAATCGCGTCAACCGCGGCATGTTAGAAGGCAGGATGTGCTAGGGAGGGGGAAGAGACCACAAGAAGGAGCTGCCAGCCATAAATGCCACTTACCTAGAAGTTCTGGTATTGACGTCAGAGACTGTCACACTGGTTCAGGCCAGAGGCCCAGAATCCACCATGAATGTGACCAGCCCTAACTCAGCATCAAAACAGAACTCAAGACTACATTTGCAAATTTCCTCTCTTGGCCAGGTGTGGTGGTACACGCCTGTAATACCAGGACTTGGGAGGCCGAGACAGGAGGATTGCAGGTTCGAGGCCAGCCTCACTAAGTTTATCTTAGTGAGATCCTCAGCAAGTCAGTGAGACCCTTGTTTCCAAATAAAACAAATAAATAAAATAGGACTGGGGGTGTAGCTCAGAGGTAGAATGCCTCTGGGTTCAATCTCCAGTCACACACACACACACACACACACACACACACACACACACCATTTTCCCTCTTTCTCTCTGCCTTTCTCTCTCTAGTCCATCAGTTTGACAGTCTTCCCTATAGCCACTAATTCCAGGGGGATTCTATGAGGCAGATCCTCCACTTATCCCCTAAAAATGAGAGTTGATGGGAGTGTGCGAGCCAATGGGTGCTGAGTGTCTCCGGGTTTCCAGACACGGTGCTGGGAGCTTGTGTCAAACAAAGCAAGGAACCCCCCCACCCACCTTCCTGCAGCTTAGAGTTTGGCAGGAGAGCCAGACGCTGGATAATTGAGTTAGCATGTGGTAAGAGCTGTGGAGGTGGATGTGGTCCTCTTGAGTGTCTGTAACCGGGGGAAATTTCATCTGCATGGTGCAAAGAAGGGAGGCAGAGAGGAAGAAGAGCCTTCCAAGGAGACAGCAGGGCTGGGGCGGAGGCCTCCTGCCAAAGGGAGGGTGGCGTACCCCTGGAGTGAAGCCTTGGGGTTTAAAATTTAGCATACGGAGGGAGAAGAACATAGAAGCAACAGCTGGAATATGTCTGTAAGCCTTAGGGCCAAAGACCCCCTGCCTATTCCCAGATGGGGAGAAGAGGAAACTGAAGGGGTGATTCACGGGAGGCCAAGTGGCTCCCCCAAATCCAGCCCCATTGCTAAAAGACCTCCCCCACCCAAAGCAGGTAGGACGGCCCACGTGCAACATCTGGAGGAGCCTAAAGCCCGATAGAATAACCACCAGTCTGTGCAGGGAAGTCATGGGTTGGTCTCCTATTTGTTTTAACAGAACAACAAATACTTTCTTTTCATTTAATTTAATTTGATTGGTACCGGGGATTGAATCCAGGGTCATTCTACATCCTAGCTACACCCACAGTCCTTTTCACTTTTTTTATTTGGAAACAGGGTCTTGTTAAGTGGCCAAGGGTCTCACTACGTTGCTGAGGCTGGCCCCGAACCTGTGATCCCCTTGTCTCAGCTTCCCAAGTACTGGGATTACAGGCGTGCACCACCACGCCCGGCTGAAACAAAGGCTTTCTTTATTCTTCCTACAAGAGCCAGCGTTTGGGTTCTAGAAAGCGTGGCTTGGCTGGGTACACCTTTGCACCCAGGAGCGGGTCTGGGGAACTTGTAACACGGAAGCATTTCCTGCAGACAAACGGTAGAGCTGCTGCGCGCGCTCATGAGCCAGTGAAGTCACAGGGTCTGGCTTGGATGGGTTTTCCCCCTCTCAACCTATTTTGGTTTTATTTTAGAACTCTTTTCCGTGGGGGCTTATTTTTATTCCTTTGGCAAATATATTCCTTTGGTAAATATATATATATATATGTTTATATATATTATTCCTTTGGTAAATATATATATATATTTACCATATATATATATATGGTATATTTACCATATATATGGTATATTTAGCATGATATATTTATATGGTATATTTATATATATATAAATATGGTATATTTATATATATAAATATGGTATATTTATATATATATAAATATTATATATATATAAATATGGTATATATAAATATGGTATATTTATATATATAAATATGGTATATTTATATATATAATATATGTATATTTACCATATATATACGGTATATTTACTGTATATATATACGGTATATTTATATATATATACGACATATATATATATATGGTATATTTACCGTATATATATATATATCATAAATATATATATATATATATATTTAGGGGGGTCTGGGTTGTTTTTTGTTTCATTCTTCATTTTTATTTCTAATTCATTTCCTCTCTCCTCCTGGATTCCGTTGGAGTGAATGAGAAATTCCAAGGACCCATGCCTGGATAATGAAAACGTCTTGCTTTTCCTTCCTACTAATGGAATTTGCTTTGGGTTTGGAGGCGCGTGGACTTCCCTTGTGCCCCTCCCTTTGCATGGCCATGCCATCAGTGGTTATGCTGAAACGCGGGGAAATGGCCCACGTGTGGCATTTAGAGCAGAGAGATTTGCATATTCTCCGCGACTTTATGTCACTTTTAGGAGGGGCTGGGTGGGGGCACTGACGCGGACATTATTCCAGTTTTGAGAAAACCGAGAGGAACAATTGAGAAAAAAGACTTAATTTTTATTTGTTTTACAATGCAAGCAGCACATACTATATTAGCTATATTATATTTGTACTGGGGATTGAACCTAGGGGCATTCTACCTCCAACCTACACTCCCAGCCCTATTTTTTTTTTTTTTTTTTTGCAGAACCGGGGATTGAACCCAGGGGCATTCTACCTCTGAGCTACACCCCCAGCCCTATTTTTTATTCTTTATCTTGAAACAGGGTCTCACTAAGTTGCGGAGGGCCTCACTAAGTAGCTGAGGCTGGCCGCGAACCCAGATCCTCCGGTCTCAGCCTCCCAAGTACTGGGATTATAAGCATGTGTGTGCCACCACACCCAGTTATTTTCTTGTATTTTGAAACAGTATCTTGATAAGTTGCTGAAGGTCTCACTAAGTTACTGAGGCTGGTCTCAAACTGTGCCTCCTGTCTCAGCCTCCAAGTACTGGTGTCTCAGCCACTACACCCAGTGGATGTCCTATTCTTTATTTAGTCTCTTTAATGTCTGCTGTGAGGTAGATCCTCTTACTTTTTTTGCCTCTAAGCTTAAATACAGCATGGTTTCCACCCCCCCCCCCGGGTCTAAAAGCAGCCTAGGTTCCCTGGGGAAATAGGAGGAGGTGGGAGAGAGGGAAAGAAGATGGGGAGGGGTAGAGGAGTGAGAGATTGATTTTTAAAAGGCTGACACCTGATTACTGTTCTCACTAGCCCACAGAGTTTTCAGCTTCCCTCCCGGCTAAGCTACAAAGTAGGAGAGAGAATCTGGTATTTGAGGGTGCCAAGCTGGAGGAGGCAGGCGAGGCTAGAAATGTCCTGTGTGGGTTTCAAGCTTTCCTTGAAAATTAGCATCTCCCAGTAGGGAAGCTGGGGCGACTTCAGAAGCCCCAGGCTACAGGCAGACACCCCCAGCTCAGCTCCCAGCAGCTACCCAGACGGAGCATCCAGGGAGTTGCAGCCAGGAACCCAAACGCACTCTGCACCATTCTGCACATCTTTCTGCAAGGCTCTCTGCAAGGGCTCTCTGGATGTTTGCAATGCTAGAGAGAAATACTTTGACATCTAGTCTAAGCCAGTGGTACTTACCCATGGGCAATTTCAATGTCCAGGAGACAGTAATGTCTGGACATATCTGATGGTCTCATAGAGGGACCCATGCTCATGTGTTGCTGGCATGTCATGGGCAGAAGCCAGAGATGCTGCTGACACCTGTCATTGTACAGGATGGTCCCCAGAAAGAGGAAGGATCCAGCTCCAAATGCCGGTAGTGTCCATGTTGAGAGACTCGGCTCTAAGCCAAACCATAGAGATTTACTGGGGTCTTCCAGTTGGGAAAGTAGTCTCAAAGAATATGGATGTCTTAATTTTGCAGAAGAAGCAATTTTAGCTAAGGCAATACACCCCCCGCCCCAAGATTGCTTTTTTGCATGTTTCTTTGAAACAGTGGGCATCTCAGTAATTGATTTCCCCTCCCCCCTTTTTTGTACTAGGGGATGAACCCAGGGACAGGCATTCTATCCCTGAGCTACACCCCCAACCCTCTTTTATTTCTTTATTTTGAAACTGGGTCTCACTAAGTTGTTGCGTCACTGGCTAAATTGCTGAGGCTGGCCTTGAACCTGTGATCCTCCTGTCTCAGCCTCCCAAATACTGGGATTACAGGTGTCCACCACCACCTGTAATTTCCTTTTACATTTTTTTTTTTTACAATTTACAATTTCCTTTTACATTCTTCAGAGGGCTATTGAAGCAGTCTGTTCAGTTTCTCAGTCATAACACACAGGCCCCTTGGAGCACTATTTGTGACACCCACAGACATCCTACATTCGGTTCTGTATGCAGTTGGGGTACTTCTCTCTCTCCAGTGGCCTTTTTAAAATTTCAGCACCCTGACTGAAGATTCACCTTGAGTTCTAGCATAATGCATGGCAGCTTCCTGAGGTGTTAGGAGGATTAATTAGTTAACTTCCATAAGGTGCTTTGAAGATAACATGCCCACTTAGAGTTCTTACTATTGTAGTTAGGCAGACGAGGCCCTTTTTAGCCATGGCTAGTGGCTTTGGTCCTCCCTGCTTTTCCTCTTGCCTGAGCAGTTTTACTGGGAGGAAGGATATTGGCATAAGCAGAGAGGCTAGCCGCGGGAAAATGCAAACCTCATTTGTGACAGTGGTCTTCAGGTTCTCTTTAAATGGTGAGACAAGGAGAGGAGCACCCCAAGGGAAATTAAAACCTCTTAGTTGTGAAGGAAGTCTTCAAGTTATTACTTCGGAAACACCAATGGACAAATTCGAAAAATGGTGTATTCTCTCATTTGTATTCATTCATTCAGTCAGTCTCCCCTCTCCCCCTTTCCCCCCTTGCAAAAAGGAAACCGTGATTATTCTGAAACTGTCAAGGAAACCCCAATTTACATTTGAGAAATCTTTACTGCCCTCGTAGACTCTTTTAACTTCTTTGGAGTGGCCTTCCTTCTTCGCTTACAACCACCTGGCCATTGTCTTGGTCATCATCATCTCTTATGTGCACAGCCTTTGTAGTTTATAAAAAAACAAAATTGAAACAAACTAACAAGCACCTGCGATGTGCAGGGACCCTCATCTAATCCTCCAACACCTATTGAGATAGGTAAGGTGGCCTCCGGTTGATAGGCACCAGCACCTGGGTTCCCAGGAGGGCTGCTCTCAGGACTGCGGTCACGGAGCTGGGAGTGACCATGCCGGGCCTGATGATGGTTCACAGTCAATGTTATATGCAGAACCCAAGGCAAAAAAAGAAAAATTTTCTGCACATTTCTTCCATCTGGCTTTTGTACCCCTAGGAGTTCCACCGGAAAGGTAGCATTTTTCTCTGTTTTCTGAAGGACTTGCTGGTGAATACCAATAAGTTAGTTGGGAGTCACCACACTCATCTCGCACAGCCCCACAGCCCCTGCGATGCCTCGGCCCGAGCCCCCCAGGACCACCTGTCCTAATACGTCCAGATTTGCGCTTCCTTCTTCCCTTTCTGTGGCTCTGGACTGAGCAGCAATGCCCTCCTTTATTGTCCCCTGTGCTCCCCTGCTGCCTTCTTCACCCTCCCACCAGAACCTTGCGTCCCCCTTTCTTTATTTTTAATACTTTTATTGGTGCAATGTAATCATACATCATGAGATTCAACATGCTACAAACATACATGCACACAGCACTTGGTGCGTTTGTCTCCATATATCACCCCACCTCCCCCTTCTCCCTCCCTGTACATGTTAGTGAGATTGGTAGTGAAACCTTCTTGTATGGACGTAATCCTATTTGAACTGTTCACTTCCTCCATCCTCAGTTTTCCCCTCCTGCCTCTCATCCAAAATCCCCTTCTGCTATTCTACTGTTCTCTCTCCTCATTTATCTAAAGTCCCTTTTGTTTCCCATTTTCTCTCTAGCTCCCACATAAGAGAGAAAACATACGACCCTTGACTTTCTGAGACTGGCTGATCTTACTTAGTTTCATATTCTCTAGTTCCGTCCATGTTGCTGCAAATGACATAATTTTGTTCTTCTTTATGGCTGAGTAAAACTCCACTGTGTGTATAGACCACATTTTTGCTATCTGTTCATCTGTTGATGGACACCTAGGTTGGTGTCCATCTTGGGTATTTTCTTCACCTTTGGTGATTTCATCTAATTCCCTGGCCTTGATATGTGGTTCCTAAATTTTGCTTTATATCAGAATCAACCTGAGGGAGCTTTGAAACTCCCCCCCAACACTCCTACCAAAACTCTCTGAGTGATTCCAAAGTCCATTATGGGAACCGGTGGCATGAACTGTCTCCTGTATGATTTCCTCAGCTGTGTCCTCTTAGCCCTGGCCACTCCCTCAATAGGAGACCTGTATCTTTACCTGTTCCGTTTCCCATCTGCACTTCAAACTCAGTCCAAAGGGTAGGGTTTTCAAATTTAGCAAGTAGAAGTACAGAAGGCCCAGGTACATGGGTCATACCCTGAACAATTATTTGGTTATTGATCAGAAACGCAAATGTACCTGGGCCTCCAGCATTGTATCTGGCAACCCCACAAAGGAGAAATGTCTTCTCTTGGAATCCCTTCTGCCATTGTTGGCCCATTTCCTTCTCTTCTACCTGCACATGCATCTCCTGCTGCTCTGACTCGCCCTCTGCAAGCCTGAAATGCTTCTCCCGTCCTTCCTCCTCCCTCCAGCGCTCATGCTGGTGCCTGACGTCCGCCCTCTTCATCTCCATCTTTCAGGATCGCATTGACTTTTTCACTGGACTCCTTTGGGTCTACACTTGACGCTTTGAAGTTCTTCTGCTAGTTCATTTCCACGATTTGCCAAAATAACCTTTATAAAACACAGATCTAGCCAGGTGTGGTGGTGCATACCTATAACTCCTATATTTGGGAGGCTAAGACAGGAGGTTCACAGGTTTGAGGCCAACCTTAGCATCTCAGCAAGACCCTGTTTCAAAATAAAAAAATAAGAAGAGTTGGAGAAGAAGGGTTGGGGCGTGTAGCTTGGAGGTAGAATGCCCCTGGGTTATTTTCAATACCAAGTAATAATAATAATAATAATAATAATAATAATAACAATAACAACAACCAACACCCAAATCAGTTTCGTGGCCTTACAGCCTTAACTCAGGGTCTGCTACTGGGGGCCCCTAAACCAAGACACTCATATAGTCTTAGTGTCTTTTCTTTATGTGTTAGATCATTAACACAGATGTGCCCAGTGAAGGAGAGATCATGAAGAACTGAAAGACTGCTGAAACCAAGAGAGTTTGAATGAATGTCTTTTCAAGCAAGAAGACTGACCTTCTCTTTTCCTTCTTCTTATTGAATTTCTAAAACTAAGGAGAACATCCATCATAATCTTTTTTTTTTTTTTTTGTACTGGAGCTTGAACCCAGGGGCATTCTTACCTCTGAACTAAACTCCATCCTCTCCATCCTTTTTTTATTTCTATTTTGAGACAGGGTTTTGCTAAGTTGCTGGAACCTGTGATCCTCCTGTCTCGGCCTCCCAAGTACTGGGATTACAGGTGTGCACCACCACACCCAGCCATCATAAGGTCTTTTTGAGTATACTTGTGCAACTTCCCACAACCCCTGAAGTGTCCCCTTCAGCCCATACAGGAGAGGCCTGGGGACCAGGTTTACCATCTCTGACCCTGGCCATAATGACTGGACAAGGTGACCCCAACTGGATCCTTAAAACCCTTGCTTTCAGGAATAATGGAGTTAGGACTCGGACATTCTAGTTCAGTCCTAGCTGAACAAAAAGAACACAGGAAGAGTGGGGACAGCCATTTTCCACTACACAATTTTCTTTTTTTTTTTTTTTTGGTACTGGGGATTGAACCCAGGGGCATTCTACCTCCGAGCTACACCCCAAGCCCTATTTTTTATTCTTTATTTTGAAACAGCGTCTCACTAAGTTGCAGAGGGCCTCACTAAGTAGCCGAGGCTGGCCGTGAACCCGGATCCTCCAGTCCACTACACAATTTTCTACTACCTGAAGTAAGTAATGGAAAAAGCTAGTCTGCAGAGAGAGAAAGATAGAGCAGGCAGAGATGAGGGACAGAGAGTGCTATCTTGGTCCCTGGCTGTGTTCCAGCTCCTGCAGAAGCTTGGCTGTGTCTCTCTCCAAGGTTTCTGAGAGGCAACCTGTGTTCTTCTAAAGCCAGATTTCTCTTTAAGTGCCTTCGCTGGTCCAGGGCGGTCTCTGTTACTTACAACCAGAGGGTTCTAATGAATACAGTTCCCATGGAGCTTGCTGCAAAAGAAAAGAAACGTCTTTGATGAGCTTTCATGGTGGAATGTTTTGTCCTAACCACTCAGGTGGTGGACAGTAAGTATCCGATGCACACAGGGGGTTGGCTGGGTATAGGCAGGGGGATCAGTGCTTCCTGTTTTCTTACAGGCTTTCATTTTTGTTTTTCTTTCCTTTAAAGTATGTCCATACAACTGGAGTATTTTGGTTCATTGCATTTCCTAAGACTCTTTGTCTCTGTTAAGGGTTAATGTTGGGGCATAAATGTGCTGATCACCTTTGGAATGCTAAATGCTTCTCTTAAGTGTGGTTAAGTAGAGGGAAATGGGCTATGCCATCGTTCAGCTATTCTAATAATCTGATACACTGGAGCAGAAGTTTTCAAAGAACTTGAGCCCATCAGTGATTTTGTTGGGGTATATGGAGGCAAAGAAAACACGGCCCGATAGCCAGGAACAGGCTTTATTCAGGAATAAAACTTGGAAGGAGGCATCTGACTGGGGAGAGAGCCCATGAGAGTCAGAAGCCTGCCTTCTTACAGGCTCAGGGCTATTTATGGGGCAAAGAAGGGGAGGGGTACAGGAGTAGTCCTGTAAGCTGCTGGTTGGTGTGCCAGTGGCCAGGTCATCTCGGAGCAGGGCAATGGTCGGGGGGCATTTGTTTCTCTTTCTTTGTTCCTTTGTTCTTGATCCTCCTCTGGCATGACCTCATGGCCACACAGTGCACACAGATTTTTCCATCCTTCCCCTGCTAAGAGATCTTCCAATCCCAACAAAGCGTGTCAGTGAGGAGCTGGTCTCAGAGTGGCCATGGTGATAGACTGACTCATGTGTGACTCCAATTAATGGCTGCTCTGTATCCATTCCTCTTGACCTGAACCTTTAGAGTCCTCTTTCAATATGATTCTGGGCTGGCCTTGTGACTTGCTTTTGCCGAAAGAATGCAATGGATATGATGGCATGCCGGTTCTGAGCCCGAGTCTCATGCAGCCCTAAATCAATTCACTTGTTCTCTTGCACGGTTGTTCTTGTTCATACTCAGGTTCCTGCCAGATAGTGAGAACTGGCCCTGGCTAGTGTGCTGGAGGATGAGAGACAGCATGGAGTAGGACCCGGTCATTTTATTCTAGGCCATCAGAGACCAGCCAGCCCCAGCCAGCCAGCCAGCCAGCTAGCTGTCTGCAGATACTTGAGCAAGGCCAGGCAAGATCAGCAAGCCACGTCCACATCAGCAGACCCACTCAAGGGGTCTGTAGACTGGAGCACAATGATAAATGGTTGTTGTTTAAAGCTACAAATCAATTCTTTCTTTATTTCTTACTTTCTCTCTCTCTCTCTTTCTCTCTCTCTCTCTTTCTTTCTTTCTCATACTAGGGATTGAACCCAGGGGCATTTTGCCTCCAAGCTACACCCTCAGCTTTTTTTTGTTTTGTTTTGAAACAGGGTCTCACTAAGTTGCTGAAGGTCTCACTAAATTACTGAGGCTGGCTTTGAACCTGCAATCCTCTGTCTCAGCCTCCCACATACTGTGATTTCAGGTGTGTGCCACCATGTTCAGCCCTTTCCTTCCCTTCCCTTCTCTTCTCTTCTCTTCTCTTCTCTTCTCTTCTCTTCTCTTCTCTCCTCTCCTCTCCTCTCCTCTCCTCTCCCCTCCCCTCCCCTCCCCTCCCCTCCCCTTCCCTTCCCTTCCCTTCTCTTCCCTTCCCTTCCCTTTC
>PVJS01064948.1:0-10101 GCA_004027185.1 Glis glis | reverse complement strand
TTTTTTTTTTTTTTTTTTTTGCGGTACCTGGGATTGAACCCAGGGGTGTTCTACCTCCAGGCTATACACCTGGCCCTATTTTTTTTAATACTTTATTTTGAAACCGGTCTCACGAAGTTGCGGAGGGCCTCACTAAGTAGAGAAAGAGAGAGACAGGGAGAGAGAGAGAGAGAGAGAGAGAGCTGAGGCTGGCCGCGAACCTGGATCCTCCGGTCTCCGCCTTCCAAAGTACTGGGATTACAAGTGTGCGCCACCATCCCCGGCCCTGATTTTATTTCTTATTTGAAAACAGGGTCTCAATAGGTTGCTGAGAGCCTCGCTAAGTTACCAAGGCTGGCTTTGAACCTGCAATCCTCCTGTCTCAGTCTCCCAAATACTAGGATTATAAGTGTGCGCCACCAAGCCCGGCTCTATTTATTATTTTATTTTATTTTTGAGGTACTGGGGATTGAACCCAGGGGCATTCTACCTCTGGGCTACACCCCCAGCCCTATTTTTTATTCTTTATTTTGAAACAGGGTCTCACTAAGTTGCGGAGGGTCTCACTAAGTAGCTGAGGCTGGCCACAAATCTGTCTGTGATCCTCCTGTCTCAACCTCCCAAGTACTGGGATTACAAGCGTGCGCCACCACACCCAGCTTAAAGATTATTTTAAAGTGAATTACTTGAGCTAAAGAAGATGCAGAAAGAAATCTAATTTGAAATGTCCATATCTAACTGGAACAGAGGTTTGTTTGTTTGTGGTACTAGGGATTGAACCCAGGGGCATTCTACCTTGGAGTCAGACCTCCAGCCCTATTTCATTTTTATTTTTTGGTGCTAGAGATTGAACCCAGGGACCTACTACCTCTGAGCTACACCCCCAGCCCTATTTTATTTTTTATTTTGAAACAGGGTCTCACTAAGTTACGGAGGGCCTTACTAAGTTGCTGAGGCTGGCCTTGATCCTACGATCCTCCTGTCTCAGCCTCCCAAGTACTGGGATCACAAGCGTGCGCCACCACGCCTGGCTCCTCCTTCTTATTTGATCCTCCAGACCCCCTTCATTCAATGATTTACTTTCAACAAATGCTCACTGAGCAGCTCCTGTGTGTCAGTGCTGAGCTGTGGGAGCACTGTTAGTTAAAGAGCCGTGGTTGCTGCCTGACTGACAGTTGCTTGCAGTCAAGAGGAGAGATGGAAGGTGGTGTCAACCTGGGGCAAAGTTTCGCAAGCCCCAGTGCTCTGAGAGGGTTTGATGGGGGCTGCTGATGAGGGAGGCCACCCAGGAGGAGGTGACCCTACAGCTGAGACTGAGTAGCTAGGACAGAATGAGGCAAGACTTTTAGGGAAAGGGTCTTTTTGTGTGTGTGTGGTTGTGGGGGTTGAACCCAGGGGCATTCTATCTCTGAGCTACATCCCCCAGCAATATTTTATTTTTTATTTTGAAACAGGGTCTCGCTAAGTTGCTGAGGCTGGCCTCAAACCTGTGATCCTCCCGTCTCAGCCTCCCAAGTACTGGGATTACAGGCCTGTGCCACCTTGCCCAGCTAAAAGGGGGGCTTTCTTGGCAGAAGATATAGGATGTGCAAATGCTCTGTGGCAGGAGAGAGTGTAGTGCATGGGCTTAATTGTGGGAAGGTTCAGGGGCAAGGTGTGGCTGAAGGTGGTGAGGACCAGGGCTGAGGGGCCGGGGAGGAGCTTAGCACCCTCATCCTCATTTTGAGTTGAACAAGCCGAGGTTCTGCCAGGTCAGGGATTGGCGGCGGCCAGACATCCCAAGGGGGTGGGGCTCCGGTGGGCGGTGGGGGTGGGTGAGAAGCCCTCGCTGAAGTCTGGGAGCATCCGTGTCCAGCTATTCTAGAAAGAAAACTTCACACCTCATATGGAAGACAGAGCTAGCAAGAACGGAACCAAGAGCCGATTTCCTGGGAACACAAAAATATCCCGGCTGTGGCCGCTGTGACTGCACTCGGCAGCGCTCGGGCCTGGCACACGGCGGGCACGTGGGGACAGCGACGCTCCCCAGGCTGGCCCAGCACCTGCGGGGGGCAGGGGCGCTGCTGAACCCACTCACCTGCCCACCTCGCAGCTCCCTCAGATTCCAGGTCAAATTAGGACCAGTAACCCCTGTCCCCCAAAGCTGGGACAAAACAGAAGGGATGGAGAACGGTCTGCTTACCTGTGTGCCAGAGACCAGGCGAGGCCTTTACATCTGCTGTGAAGACTCAATTACTAGACTGATTTGAAGGCAAATGAATTCTCAGTTTTATAGATAAGGAAACTGAGGTTCAGAGAGGGGCGTGCTTTCGCTTAAGGACACACAGCCAACCCAAGTTTGTGAGGTTCCAGCTCTCGCTGGTCCAACTGCTCGGCCTGCGCCTTCTCCCTGAGACAAGACAGGAACTAGGAAGTGGGACAAGAGGTCAGGTGTGGCCCGGAAGCTTCCTAGGGTTCAAAAAAATTTAAAGTGCCAGGTGTGGTGGCACATGCCTGTAATCCTGATACTTGGAAGTCTGAGATAGGAGGATTATGGGTTTGAGGCCAGCCTCAGCAATTTAACGAGGTTCTCAGCAACTTAGTGAGACTGTTTCATATTAAATAAATGAATGAATAAATAAATAAATAAAAAGCTGGGGGTGTAGTTCAGAGAGAGAAAGCCTCTGGGGTTCAATCCCCAGTACCAAAAAACAAAAATAAAAAAATCTGAAGAAGTCACACGGATGCTGATATACTTGGCAACGTTGAATTTCAATTTCACTTTCCTGTCCACCCTGGGGATGGGGTGAGACTCCAAGCCGGGGACACAGCTACAGCTCATGGGAACGCTTGGCACCATGCCCCCGAGCGCACTTGGCAGCGAGTGCTGAGAGCCGGGAGAAAGCAAACGCTGGCCGGGCCACGGGAGAAGTGGCGACAAATTGTTATTCTTTTAGAACTGCAAATATCAGCAGGCCATGGATGGCACTGGGGCATTGTTCTTTCACGAGGTTGGCCTCCCCCTCCTCCCAGGAGCCCTCTGCATCAGGTGAGAAGAGACGGAGGCGTCTCCCCTGGGCCCATTACCGCTCAGGAACTTCAGGACCCAGAGGGTTCGAGACGGGAAGGCTCGGCTCCCAACGCTCAGATCCACAGACTTCCCGACCCCACCGCCATAGGTCTGAGGGAGGCTGTTGGTGTCTGGGTGGGTCTGTCACAGCCCGGACAAGGGCTTGGGCACAGGACACCAATGTGCAGGGAATAGTTACTGAGCACTTGAAACCTGTGACAGCCAGGCGTGGTGGCGCAGGCCTATAATCTAAGTACTTGGGGGACTGAGATGGGAGGATCGCAGGTTCGAGGCCAATCTCAGCAACATAGCGAGACTCTCAGCAACCTAGTGAAACCCTGTTTTAAAACAAAAAATAAAAAGGGCTGGGGATGTAGCTTGGAGGTACAAAGTCCCTGAGTTCAATGCCCAGTACCAAAAAAACAAAAAACAAATAAAAAATCTGTAAGAGCCGGGCATGGTGGTGCACACTTATAGTCCCAGTACTTTGGGAGGCGGAGACTGGAGGATCTGGGTTCGCGGCCAGCCTCAGCTCTCTCTCTCTCTCTCTCTCTCTCTCTCCCTGTCTCTCTTTCTCTACTTAGTGAGGTCCTCCGCAACTTAGTGAGACCCAGTTTCAAAATAAAGTATAAAAAATAGGGCCGGGGGTGTAGTGCGGAGGTAGAATGCCCCTGGGTTCAATCCCCAGTACCGCAAAAAAAAAAAAAAAATCTGTAAGACATTCTGACGTGCTTTGGGGTGGCATCAACTCATCTCTCTCCTCCAGGGACTCACAGGAAAGTGGTCAGTATGATACCCAGATGTGGTCTTAAATAACCTCCAATCGCAGGCGGAGAAGGCTTTCGCTTTTCAATTTTATTTCAATCTATCTGAGCCAATATACCGTCAACGCTTCCCCGCTTCGTGCTAAAAGCCTGTGGCGGGCAACAGATTGAAGCCAGAATTCAGCGAAACATTTCGTATTCATTGAAATCAACACTCATGATTACTTTCTATTTATAGCAAATGAGATTGCTTTTCCATTTATGATAGCCTTTTGATTCTAAAATAAATCGATTGGCGCTAAAAAGGAAAAGTACCGCCCCTGCAAGCAGCACAACAACCAAGATTAAGGACAGGTGGGGACACAGAGACAGGCAGACATGCCAACCACTGAGGAGACAGGGGTGAGCGGCCGGCTAGAAACCCAGAGAAGTTTCTAGATGGGGAAGTGTGCTGCCTCCCACCCTGTGCGGTGGACATGGCTCTATGGAATCCCTGTCCCACCTATTTCCAAAACACCCTAAAGATTAGAGGACTTTCCTTTTGGCGCGAGATCAACTGGCAGAGGACCTGCGAGGGCCGTGACGGCCGTGGCTATTGTTTCTGGGGAACTGTCTCGTTCCCGCCCACCCCGCCACTGGGAAAAAATCCATATAAACAAAGCCACTTGGACCCCACTAACACGGGGCGAGTGGAACACTGTTTCGCAACTAAGGTCTTAAGATAGTTTGAGGGACAGTGCTAAAACACACAGGGTCTTCCATGGTGGGGGTGTGTGTGATGACCCGGGGCCACATGTTCCAATGTTGGGGACCCGACTCCCGGCGCCAGGGCCCGCTTTAGACCTCAGATGCCCGGAGCATGGTGTTGCTTCTTACTGACCCTTTCCTACGCAAATCCAAGTAGAAATAACATCAAGTCATAAACACATACCTAACAGGAATGCCAAAATTAAAACTAGTTTATACTTCTGATGAATGTACTGATTGCAAAATTCTAGATAAGATTGTCAAAATGAACTTTTGTTTTTGAGTTTTGTTTGTTTTTTTTGGGGGGGGCGTTTCCCACTTTGCTGGTACACTGGGCACAGTTTCTATTTTATTTATTTATTTATTTTTTGTGGTATGGGGATTCTGCCTCAGAGCTACACCCCCGCCCTTTTAAAAAATTAATTAATTAATTTATTTATTTTTAATTTTTGTGGTGCTGGGGATTGAACCCAGGGGCATTCTACCTCCAAGCTACACTCCCAGCTCTATTTTTTTTTAATTCTTTATTTTGAAACAGGGTCTCACTAAGTTGCAGAGCGCCTCACTAAGTAGCTGAGGCTGGCCACAAACCTGGATCCTCCTGTCTCAGCCTCCCAAGTACTGGGATTACAAGCATGTGCCACCATGCCTGGCTTATTTTTTATTTTGAAATAGGGTCTCACTAGGTTGCTGAGAGCCTCACTAAGTTGCTGAGGCTGGCCTCGAACCTGGGATCCTCCTGTCTCAGCCTCCCAAGTACTAGGATTATAGGCCTGTGCCACCATGACCAGCTCAGACAATTATGTGGGTATACTCCACATTGACCCCTACACTGGGGACATGGGGATACCTGAAATCATAGTGTTTGTCTTCAAAGGTGTAGAATATGGCCTATGAATAAGGAATAAGAAGGTCTGCCATCTAGCTGGGTATGATGGTGCATGCCTGTAATCCCAGTACCTGGGAGGCTAAGACAGGAGGATCTCAGGTTCGATGACAGCCTCAACAAGTGGTGAGACTCTCATCAACCTAGCGAGACCCTGTTTCAAAATAAAAATTAAAAATAGGTTTGGGGATATAGCTTGGAGGGTAGAATGCCCCTGGGTTCAATTCTCAGTACCACACACACACAAAAAAAAAAAGCAAGAAAAAAAAAAAGAAGGTCGGCATGTATTGTCATAACATACAGTAGCAGTAAGAGACATCCCTAGGGTGGCAGAGCAGGGCAGACCCTGGACCTGCCTTGTGCAACCTCATCATTTTAATTTTTTTTTTCCTGGTACTGGGGATGGAACCCAAGGGCCTTCTACCTCTGGGCTACACCCCCAGCCCTATTTTTATTTTATTTATTTATTTTTTTTGCAGTACTGGGGATTGAACCCAGGGGCATTCTACCTCCAAGCTACGTCCCCAGCCCTATTTTTTATTCTTTATTTTGAAACAGGGTCTCACTAAGTTGTGGAGGGCCTCACTAAGTAGCTGAGGCTGGCTGCGACCTGTGATCCTCCTGTCTCAGCCTCCCAAGTACTGGGATTACAAGTGTGCGCCACCACGCCCAGCTCTATTTTTATTTTTTATTTGGAAACAGGGTCTTGCTAAGTTGCAGAGAGCCTCACTAGGTTGCTGAGGCTGGTTTTGAACCTGCAATCCTCCTGTCTCAGCCTCCCAAGTACTGGGATTACAAGCGTGAGCCACCATGCCTGGCTCAACCTCGCCATTTTACAAATAAGAAAGTGAGAGTGCAATGTAACCCGGGGCTCTTGTGAAGGGGGGACAGAGGGAGCTTATGTTTGATTTAATTATGGACAGGCCTTCCCACATAGCAGGTGCTCAAGAAAAGTCTGTACTGTTGGGAGGACAGCAACTTAGCGAGACTCTCAACAACCTAGTGAGACCCTGTTTTTTTTTTTTTTTTTTTTTTGCAGTGCCAGGGATTGAACCCAGGGGCATTCTATCTCCGCGCTACACCCCTGGCCCTATTTTTTTATACTTTATTTTGAAACCGGGTCTCACGAAGTTGCGGAGGGCCTCACTAGGTAGAGACAGAGAGAGAGAGAGAGAGAGAGAGAGAGAGAGAGAGAGAAAGAGAGAGAGAGAGAGAGCTGAGGCTGGCCGCGAACCCGGATCCTCCGGTGTCCACCTCCCAAAGTACTGGGATTACAAGCGTGCGCCACCACGCCCGGCGAGAGACCCTGTTTTAAAAGAAAGAATAAAATAGGGCTGGGGGTGTAGCTCAGAGGTAGAACGGCCCTGGGTTCAATCTCCAGTAATACACACACACACACACACACACACACACACACACACACACACCATCTGTATTGAACCAGAACAAACTTTGTTGTGTTTGCGGGAGGAGATAGGAGGCAGGAGCTGGGTCCCGGAGCTAGGACGGTGGGGTAATGGCAGAGGCACAAGGCTCAGCGGGTGGCCTCCGGCCTCCTTTGGGGAATGGCAGCCTCTGTATCTGGCAGAATCACCAAGATTGGTGCTTTGGAGGAAATGTTCTCCTGCAACTCACCCAGCTCTTCCTGGACATGTCATGACGAGCCCAGCTCCGAGGTCGGGAGAGCCCTCCTCTCCTGGCCCAAGCGGGGACCTTCTCCCCTGCCCTCGGGGGCGCAGTGCCCACGCGCTGGCGTTGGCAGCCACAGTGGCTGTTTCTACACACCTTCTTGGGCAGGATGCCTCTGTCCCCTCTCTCCTGGGGAGGTCAGGTGATATTGGGACAAGGAGGGTATTATGGTGTGACCCAGCAGCGAGTCCTTACATGGAGGTGGAGCTGTGCGCTCCAGGCCCCCATGGCCTTCTGCGGGGAGACGGGGCGGGCGGGCTGGGTCTTGGAGAGATAAAGAAGTTGGATTATTTGTGGCCCATTTTAGGGAGAAATAAGGAAGTGCGTTTTTTCTAGGTAGAGCCTTTGGGGTTGGGGGAAACTAGAAAGTTGGGGAAAGTTAAACTCAGCCGGGCTTCTGGGGCCTGGAGCGGGAACTGGCCAGTGGAGGCTGGAGTTGCACAGTGGAGGCTGCAGGCCTCTCACCTTGGCCTCTCTCTGGGTGACTTCCCTCTCAGCGGGCTAGTCCACTTCTGCGAGCTCCACCTGGCTCCTGGTTCCACCTGGAGAACCTGACCTTCATCCCTCCTGGCCAATAACTGCTTTCCTCTCTTTTCCCTCCCTCCCTCCCATCCACCCTTCCTTTCTTCTTTCCTTTTTCCTTTCTAACTGGGGATTGAACCCAGGGGCATTCTACCTCTGAGCTATGCCCCCAGCCCTATTTTATTTTTTTGTTTTGAAACAGGGTCTTGCTAAGTTGCTGAGGCTGGCCTTGAACCTGCGATCCTCCTGTCTCAGCCTCCCAACTGCCCTCCGTTTCTTAGTTCAGATTCTGATTATGAATCTGATTGACACAGCTGCTCTTTCTGAGTCAGGGCACAAATTTAGGGATTGGCTGAACCTGATACAGCCAGTTGTGTGGTAGAGTGACAAGGAGCATGTGTCCTCTCCATTGGAGAACAAAGGAGGAAAACTAGTTTGTGATGTTAGGAAGTAAGATGATCGAATCTCAACTCCTGGGCTGTATATCCCATTACAGACCAATCCCCTCTCCCCTGGGGGCTGCCATGTTGACACTGCAAGGTCCCGTCCCCATCCTAGGTTGATTGGCCCGGGAGTGGACATGTGACCTAGCTGGACCAATCCGATTCTCTTCCACTGGAATTGCACCGCCTTGGTGCCTTGGTGCACTTGCTTGGGAAACTCTGGAGGGGCCACGTGGTGCTGCAAAGACTGGGAGGAGAAAATGGGTCTGCAGGAAGAGAAGGAGGCAGGTGTAGAGAGAAGAAACCCAGAGGCAGAAAATGGTCCAGGCTGCTTCCAATCTTTTCTGGAGCTCTGCCTGTCATGAACAAGCACTTTTGTGTGTGTGTGTGTGTGTGTGTGTGTGTGGTACTGGAGATTGAACCCAGGGGCATTCTATCTCTGAGCTACACCCCCAGCCTCTATTATATTGAAACAGTGTCTTGCTAGATTGCTGAGGCTGGTCTTGAACCTGTGATCCTCCTGTCTCAGCCTCCCAAGTGTTGGGGTTACAGGCGTGGGCCTACATGCCCGACAGCTTCTATTTATTGAATGCTTAATATGTGCCATATACTCTTCCAAGGAAGGTGTAGGTGTTATTTTTTTAAATTTTATTTATTTTTTGGTACTGAGGGTTGAACTCAGGGGCATTCTACCTCCGCGCTACACCCCCAGCCCTATTTTATTTTATTTATTATTATTATTTTTTTGCGGTACCAGGGAATGAACCCAGGGGCATTCTACCTCCAAGCTACACCCCTGACCCTATTTTTTTTTTTTTACTTTATTTTGAAACAGGATCTCACGAAGTTGCGGAGGGCCTCACTAAGTAGCTGAGGCTGGCTGCGAACCCGGATCCTCCTGTCTCAGCCTCTCAAGTACTGGGATTACAAGCGTGCACCACCACGCCCGGCTCTATTTTATTTTATTTATTTATTTTTTTTTGCGGTACCAGGGATTGAACGCAGGGGCGTTCTACCTCCGTGCTACACCCCCGGCCCTATTTTTTATACTTTATTTTGAAACCGGGTCTCACGAAGTTGCAGAGGGCCTCACTAAGTAGAGAGAGAGAGAGAGAGAGAGAGAGAGAGAAAGAGCGCTGAGGCTAGCCGCGAACCGGGATCCTCCGGTCTCTGCCTCCCAAAGTACTGGGATTACAAGCATGCGCCACCACGCCCGGCTTCTATTTTATTTTTTGAAACAGGATCTCACTAGGTTGATGAGAGTCTCACTACTTGCTGAAGTCGTCCTCGAACCTGCGATCCTCCTGTCTCAGCCGCTCAAGTACTGGGATTACAAGTGTGCACCACCACGCCCAGCTTGTGTTATTTTATTTAAACCTCTCAACAACTCTATGTGATAGGCATTATTATTCCCATTTTACAGATGAAGAAACTGAGGCGGAGCCAGGTATGGTGGCACATTCCTGTAATCCCAGTACTTGGGAGGCTGAGACAGGAGAATCACAGATTTGAAGCCAGCCTCAGCAACTTAGTGAGACCCTGTTTCAAAATGAAAAAATAAAATAGAGCTGGGCATGGTGGCACATGCCTATAATTGCAGTACTTGGGAGGCTGAGATAGAATGATTGCAGGTTCAAGACTAGCCTCAGCAACTTAGTGAGACTCTCAGCAACCTAGCAAGACCATTTGTAAGCAAAAAATTAAAAGACTGGGAGTGTAGCTTGGAGGTAGAATGCCTCTGGGTTCGATCTCCAGTACCACAAAAAAGAAAAAGAAAAAGAAAGTTAAAAAAAAAGACTGGGGGTGTTGCTCAGATGCAGAATGCCCCTTGGGGTCAATTCCCAGCACAGAAAAGAAAAGTAAAGAAAGGCCGGGCGTGGTGGCGCACGCTTGTAATCCCAGTACTTTGGGAGGCGGAGACCAGAGGATCTGGATTCACGGCCAGCCTCAGCTCTCTCGCTCTCGCTCTCTCTCTCCCTGTCTCTCTCTCTCTCTCTCTCTCTCTCTCTCTCTCTCTCTCTC
>PVJS01064947.1:0-10103 GCA_004027185.1 Glis glis | reverse complement strand
CACACACACACACACACACACACACATACACACACACACACACACACACACACCTCATTCATTTAATAAATGCTTATTGAGGACGCACTGTATCAGTTACTGTGCTACAACACAAAAGAGAATAATAGGTCCCTGCCCTCACTGAGCTCTCAGTCTTGCAGGGAGGGAGAAAATGAGCAGTTGTTCATTACAAAGTGACAACTACTCTGTTTAGGGAGGTATCAGAAATGGCAGTTCTACAAATTTTATGCCTATTCTCAAATTGTAGAATGTCACCTGGCTCCTAAACAATAGCACATAGGTCATGATTCACATGAGATGTTCCTGTTTAAAATTTTTTTTGAATGTGCCCCATCTCTGATCCAATATACTGAAAAGGCAAGACAATTTTATGAGCAGATACAATTGACAACACTTTCTCTTTGAAGCATAGGTTTGGCATTTCAAATGGAGACATGGCCTTCTGAGGCCAAATATTGCCTGTAAAAAGCAACCAGCAAAACACTCATTGTACAGATGTTTTGTGGCTCTTTCAGGGATTTCCTTTATTTTATTATTTTATTTTATTTTTTGTACTGGGGATTGAACCCAGGGGCATTCTACCTCCAAGATATACCCCCAGTCCATTTAATTTTTTGTTTTGAAACATGGTCTCACCAGGTTGCTGAGGGTCTTGCTAAGTAGCTGAGGCTATTCTCAAACCTGTAATCCTTCTGTCTCAGTTTCCAAGTACTGGGATTATAGTCATACTCCACCATGCCCAGTGGGATCTTTTTTTTTTCTTTTGTGATACTGAGGATAGAACCCAGGGGCATTCTACCTCTGAGCTACATACCCAGCCCTATTTTATTTTTTATTTTGAAATAGGGTCTCACTAGGTTGCAGAGCGCCTCACTAAGTTGCTGAGGCTGGCCTTGAACCTGCAATCCTCCTATCTTAGCCTCCCAGGTACTGGGATTACAAGTGTGCACCATCACACCCGGCTTTACTTTTCATTTTTGAAACAGGGTCCCACTAAGTTGCTGAGGCTGACCTTAAACCTGTGATCCTCCTGCCTCAGCCTCCCAAGTGCTGGGATTACAAGCATACACCACCAGGCCTGGCTATGAGATTTTCTTGTATCTTTGTTCAAAAATTTAACTATAGTGTGGCTATGTATGTTGTTACAAACATAGAATTCACTTAGAAGCTGAAGTGAACTCAATGTTATGTGATTCAAGTAAACCTACATATAAATTTTTCCTAGAAAATGCAGTTTGACCTTGTTTGGTTGAAATGGGTTCTCTTTTAACAAAGTACTACCCATATTTTTGAGCTCTCAACAGTCTGAGAATAAAAAATATAATCAAGGAGCCAGGTGTGGTGATGCACACTTGGGAGGCTGAGACAGGAGGATTGCAGGTTTGAGGCCAGCCTCAGCAACTTATTCAGGCCCTTGACAATTCAGTGAGACCCTGTTTCAAATAAAAAATAAGATAGGGCTGGGGGCACAGGTAGAACACTCCTGTGTTCAATCCCCAGTACCAAGGTTTAAAAAAAGTATATACATACATACTTATCCCTTATGATCAAGGGATGTATATACATACATGATCAAGGGCTTTATAAAGCTATTGCTCCCTCTCCTACTCTGCCTCCACCCGCTCAGTGGGAATGCCACCCTCCTTGACATTCCTCTCAAAAGTCCTAGAAGACCCAGAAAATGCCCTACACGTGTTCTCCACACACCCCTGGGCGACCATGGAATTTGCCATTTGCCCTTTTTTCCGGCTCCAAGCCACAGTGGGCGCTACAGCTGCCCGCGCAGGTGCCAGCTGGAAGCGCAGTGAGCCCGCCGTGTGCGCCCCGGAGGCTGTGCGTTCGGTTCCTGGCAGTGGGTGTTTCCTCGGAGGCTGCAGGGCTGATGTCTACCCCGAGAGCAGGATGCAAGACACAGACAGGACTGCTGTCCCCACCTCCCCCGCGCTGCTGGAGCTGCGATGCCTTGAATTCTAACTTACCGACACCTCTGGTTTTATTCCGGCCTCTTATTGCGACGCCTTGCCTGGGGCTCCGGCCTGGCCGAGGCAGGGTGGACGGGAGTCTGTCTGAGTGACAGGCCCGCGCTGACTGGGACTCACCCTCCCCTCTGACCCGCTCCATTGTGCTTCAACCAAACTGGTGCCCTTCCTCCCTGGGGCTGAAGGCCTTCGCGGGAAGAGCCTGGGTCCCTCATGCAGGGAGCGCGGCGGCCAGGCCCCAGACGGAATTCCATCCACCATGCCACTCGAGCTAGCACAAAACCTTCTAGGAGCCAGCCCCAAAGGAGACGACTGTAGGGAAAAGGAAGGAGGTGAAGAAAATTTCGCCGAAGCAGCAGAGTGCAGCCAGAGGTGCTCGGTCTGTCCGGGTCTGGCTGGTTTGTGTTGAGAGGGTCAGATTCACTGAGCTGGAGAAACAGCCACCAAGTCTCTTCGAATTGGCGTTAGCTCGGTTTCTCCCGTGGTCCACATATTCGGCTTCTCGCCTGGCTCACAGACAGCTGGACCAGCCCTGCCGGCTGCACACTGAGGTGGGCAGTTAGGAGCGCTGCCCGAGCTCTGTGTTAGCACAGGACAGAAAGTTCACGGTCTTTGGAATTTAAGAAATTACACACTGTAGGATCACAGCACCACATGGGGGAACCTGTGACCTTATCTAATTTCTAATCCAGGACACAGCAGCTGTTTTACTATTAATATCCCAATGTGTGCAAAAAAAGAAAAATGAAGAAAACCACATAAGTAATAAAAATGCATTTATATCCATGGATGGCATTGATATTCAGATGAGTAATCACAAGGAAAATAGGACTACACTTTTAAAATTTATTACATGGTATCTTGTTTTTTAAAGAAAAATTGGTAATCTCTAGGTAAAGGATTAGGGGTGATTTTTATTCTCTTATTTGAAATCTTTGGGGGGTGAATGAGGTAATTTTAATTTTTAAAAAATGATGGTAAAATATGTATCATATAAAATTAACTATTTTAAGACAGGCATGGTGGCACATGCTTGTAATCCCAGTATTTGGGAGGCTCAGACAGGGGGATCACAGGTTCAAGACCAGCCTCGGTAACTGAGTGAGACCCTCAGCAACCTAGCAAGACCCTGTTTCAAAACATAAATAAATAAATAAATAAGGCTGGAAGTGTAGCTAGAGGTAGACGCCCCTGGTCTAGTACCTAGTACCACAAAAACAAATAAATAAATAAAAATTTACCATTTTAACTGTTGTTAAGTGCACAGTTAAGTATATTGACTTTGTGCAACTATCACTACCATCTATCTCTAGAATTTCTTTTTTACCTTCTGATCCGGAAACTCCATACCCATTAAACAATAGTTCCCTTTTTCCTCACCTCCCACCTCTCCCTGGAAATCACCATTATGCTTTCAGTCTCTATGAATTTGACTAACTACCTCATATAAGTGTAATTATATAATATTTATCATTTTGTAACTGGCTTATTTTACTTAGTCAAACTTTTACTTATTCAACTTCTTCAAGGTTCATCAATATTGTAGTATGTGTCAAAATTTCCTTCCCCTTTAAGGTTGAATAATGTGCCGTTGTGTTTAGTTTATCCATTCATCTGTTGATGGACACTTGAGTTCCTTCTACTTTTTGACTATTGTAAATAATGCTGCTATGAACATGGTGCACAAATATCTATTTAAGTCCGTGTGTGTGTGTGTGTGTGTGTGTGTGTGTGTTAGGAATTGAACCCAGTGGCATTCTACCTCCAAGCTACAACCCCAGCCCTCTTTAGTTTTTGTTTTGAAACAGGATCTTGTTTTGCTGAGGGTCTCAGTAAGTTGTTGAGGCTGGCCTCAAACCTAGCATCCTCCTGTCTCAGCCTTCGAAGTACTAGAATTGCAGGTGTGTGCCACCACAGGCAGATCCCTGCTTTCAATTCTTTTGGGTGTATACCTGAAGTGGAATTGCTGGGTCACATGGTAATCCATTTTTAACTTTTGAGGAATGTCTACACTGTTTTCTGTAGTGACTGCACCATTTACATGTCTAGCAGTAGTGCATAAAGGTTCCAGTTTTCCACATCCTCAGTAACACTTGTTATTTTCTGTTTTGTTTTGTTGTGGTAACAGCCACTTGAAGGGGCATAAAGTGATAGCATCTAATCATGGTTTTGATTTGCATTTTTCTAAGTTTGTGATATTTATTATCTTTTAATGTGCTTGTTGAACATTTGTGTATTTTCTTTGGAGAAATATCCATTCAAGTCCTTTGACCATTCAAACATTTGTTTTTGAATTGTAGAAGTTCTTTAATATTCTGGATATTAACCCCTAACAGCCATATGATTTGCAGATACTTTCTTCCATTTCATGAGTTGCTTTTCACTCTGATAATTGTGTTCTTTGATGCACAGAAGTTTTTAAGTTTGACATAGTCCAATTTATCTATTTTTCTTTTGTTACTTGTGCTTTTGCTGTCATATCTAAGATACAATTGCCAAATTCAATATTGTGAAACGTTTTGCCCAAGCTCTTTTGGAGAGTTTTTTAGTTTTAGCTCTTTCATTTTGATTAATTTTGAATTATTTTGTATAAGCTATAAGATAAGGATGGAACTTCATTCTTTTGCATGTGGATGTCCACATCCAGTTTTCCCAGCACCAAGTGTCGAAAAGACTCTCCTTTTCCCCTCAAATGTCTTGGTTCCCCTGTGAGAAATCATTTGACTACATATTTAAAGTGCTTATTTATGGGCTTTCTACTCTATTCTATTGATCTACATCTGTCTTTACAATAGTGTCACACAGTAAGTTTTGAAACCAAGAAGTCTGAGACCTCCAATTCTTTTTTTTTTTTTTTGCAAGATTTGTTGGGTTATTCAGGGTCTCTTGAGATTCCATATAAATTTTAAGATGAGTTTTTCTATTTCTGCAAAATACATCCTTGGGTTTTGAGCATTTCAGTTTAAAAATTTCAAGCTGTGAATCAGTTGTGGTGGCGCACGCCTGTAATCCCAGTACTTGGGAGGCTGAGACAGGAAGATCACAGGTTGGAGGCAGCCTTAGCAACTTAGTGAGACCCTATTTCCAAATAAAAAATAAAATAAAATAGGGTTGGGGGTGTGCTTCGGAGGTAGAATGCCCCTGGATTCAATCCCTAGTACCAAAAAAAATTTGGAGGGGGGGCGAATGATATCCAGTCTAAAGTACTAACCTTTAATGAGTAAGCTCTTTAGCAAGTTTTAGGCTGCCATTGACCATATAGTTGTGGAGGAAAACTTTTTCCAGAGCAACCAAAAGTCACATCTTTAGCTTCAATGGTCTTTTAAACTAACCATGTCTGAATGTTCTCCATCTATGTTGTTGTATTACTAATCATGTTAACTTTACTTTCGGGGGGAAATAGGCTTAATTTCTATAATAACAACTAATAGCATTATAAATGACATGTTTTTCCTTTTAATCCATTTATAATATTAGCATTTACCAAACTAGGATAAATAGTATAATTCAATTTTCTTGAGATTTAAAGATAGCCCGTTTCCTGTTGCAACATTCTGGTGAAATGTACCATTTTTCCTTATTCAGTTTACATATTTTCTTGCTGGAATAAACTTAAGAAGAACAAAGTGACTCCTAAATTGTAGACAAAGATGTCAGATGAAAGAGCAAAGAGGTTGACAAAACGTAATTGTTTAGATCTTTCGAACAAGGATAAGTAGTTCCTGTGGCTCTGAGGTTTTTAAGACTTTCTGACCTCACAGCACTTAGCTTTACTTTTCTTTATTTCAACAAATATTTACTGAGCGCCTATCATGTGGCCAGCACTCTTAAAGGCACTGCAGAAGCAGTCTTCCTCCTCACAGGGGCTCATGGCCCAAGAAGGAAACAGACAAGTAAACTGATAAATGATTGCATGTAAATAGATCCCGAGCACTTGAGTTCCCAGAACGAGGACAGTCTCACACAATGGGCATGCGCTGAGCTTCCAGGACCATCTCTCCCGGGCTTCGTGGCTCACTGCAGCAGCAGATTTATTCTTTCCTCAAAATAGATCTTTATTTACTTACTTACTTATTTATTTATATTTTTGTGGTACTATGGATTGAACCCAGGGGCATTCTACCTCTGAGATACAACCCCAGCCCTTTTAATTTTTTGTTTTGAAACAGGATTTTGCTGAGAGAGTCTTGCTAAATTGCTGAGACTGGCCTCGAACCTGCGATCCTCCTATCTCAGCCTCCTAAGTACTGGGATTACAGGTGTGCGCCCCACGCCGGGCTGGGATCCCTCATTGAAAGTCAGCAGCTCGTGGCAGGAATGGCCGCTGAAAGTGCACAGTGCCACCGGGTCAGGGCTCACATCTCAAACTTCCCATGGGGGATGCTTCTTCTCAGCAACAGAGTGGACCACTGTGCCGTGGGTCATGGTGGCATCGTCTAAGAGCTGTCCCAAGCTTTCTGCCTGAAACAAATGTTTTTTATAAATACTCAGGTAAATCTTAAAATCATCTGAATGTCCTGGGATGGGAAGAGTTTCATTAATAGGTACTAAGTAAGGAGTAAGAATGTCTGGTGTTCCATTGCTCAGGAGGGTGACTATACATAATGATAATGTGCTGTACATTTCAAAAAAGCCTAAAGGATTTTGAATCTTTTCACCACAAACACATGATAAATGTTTGAGGAGATATATATGTTTATGCTGATTTGAACATTACACAATGTATACATGTATTGAAACATCACATGGTACCTCATAAATATGAATAATTTTGTGCATCAATTAAAAATAAGTATGCCAGATGTGGTGGTACACGTCTGTAATCCCAGTACTTGGGAAGCTGAGACAGGAGGATCACAGTTTGGAGACTAGCCTCAGCAATGTAACGAGACTCTTAGAAACCTAGCGAGAACCTGTTTCAAAATAAAAAATTACAAAGGGTTAGGGGTGTCGCTAGGAGGTAGAACACCCCTGGGTTCAATCCCCAGTACCATCAAAAAAAAAAAAGAAAAAAAGTTATATTTTGAAATTCAGTTCCTGAGCATAGTAAGACTACTTATGGCTGCCCTACTACGCGCAGGGATATTATGGCATAGCCAGTCTCCTTGGGTGATCAACCTGTCCCAGTCTGTCTGGGACTGTTCTGGTTTGCAGAAGTCCAGCTTCCTAGGACTCTGTTCCCCTTAGTTGCAGGCAAACTGGGACAGTTGGTGACACACAACAGTTTTCTCTTTTTCTTTCTTTCTTTCTTTCTCTCTCTCTCTTTCTCTCTCTCTCTCTCTCTCTCTCTCTCTCTCTCTCTATCTTTCTTTGCAGTACTGGGGATTGAACCCTGGGGCATTCTTCCTCTGAGATATATCCCCACCTCTATTTTGAAACACGGTCTCACTAAGTTGCAGAGGGCCTCACTAAGTTGCTGAGGCTGTCCTCAAACCTGCAATCCTCCTGTCTCAGCCTCCCAAGTACTGGGTTTACAAGCGTGCGCCACCGTGCCCGGCCACCACAACAGTTTTCTGTGCTTTTAGTGTGGAACTGGCCTATCTGTCCTAGAGCAGTGGTTTCCAAATGCAGAGGAGTGATCTTTCCACACACATCTGATCATGTCACTGTCCTGCTGCTTAAAAATTCTGAACTTCTTGCTGCTCCATGACAAAATACAAACTCACTGTGTGGCTTCCAAGATTTCTGTGAGTTTATCACTAATATTGCACCATCCCACGCATCTAAATCTGTTTGGCTTTTCCAGAGAGTGTCCCCTGACCTGGAACCCTTTTACCGTCTCTTCTCCCCTCTTTCTCTGACTCAAGTAGTCACTGTGAGATTTCAGGCCACTTCTTCCAGGAAGACCCCTCTCTTAGCTCAGATTGAAGTCAACTGTTCTTCTAGATCAAGTTCTTAGTTCCCCGTATTTCCTCCATCATAAGCACATTATGTCATATTGTAAATGCATTTCAATTGTCTATATCCCTTGACACTTGAATTTCTGAGGGTGCAGTTATATCTCTAGTATTGAATACAATGCACTGCACAAAGTAAATGTGCACAAATATTTATCAAATGAATGATTAGATTCAGCCCACTTCTGAACCTATGTTTTACTCTGTCCCCAGGACCCCTGTTCTCCCAGCAAAGCCCAGATGGCCTCTCTTGACTGTAAGATGAATCACATGCTCACCTGTGGACCTGGGCGCAGAGGGTGGCTCTTTGCTGCCCCCACATGTCTAGAATAAGCTCCTTATGCAGCCAACTCAGACAACCCCTCACTCCACCGCTGCCAGAGAGGAGCTTGGTCTGATGGAAGGCGAGGGTGTGATTCCTCCGTGTCTGTCCCTCGGCTCTCATCACATCCTCGTTCTGCTCTATCACCAGGGGCAAAGAAGTTGAGCGTTTTAAATGCCTCTTCTTGCTCTGATCCCCTCTTCCTCTCAAACAGAAGAAGGCCACTCTCCTCAAGAACATTCTCCAAAGCATTCTCTCTGGGTCATTCTATCTGCGTTATTTATTTAGTTGTTTGATTTTGGTACTGAAGAGTGAACTCAGAGGCATCCTACCTCCAAGCTACACCCCGCCCTATTTATTTATTTATTTATTATTTTGAAATTGCTGAGGCTGGCCTTGAACCTGCGATGCCTCCCAAGTACTAGGATTACAGGCATGTGTCACCAGGCCCAGCTCATTTTATGTTTTTGAATGGATGGACTCCCCATAATCCTACTTACTTCTGACTAAACTTTTTTGTGGAAATAATGTTCGAGGGCAGAAGATTTCTGACATTTGAAATTTTATTATTTTATAGAAAATTAATGTTTCTCAAAATGGAGATGAATAGTGGTGGTTTTATCCCCAAAATGTTGGGTCTTTTTTACATAAATTAATGAATGTTTAAAGTAGTAAACAAATTTATTGTGATCACATAGTCATCTTCATTGACTAAAAATACCACAATTTTAATTATTGATTCACTGTATTAAACTATTTTATTTATTTATTTGTGTATGTGTGTGTCACTGGGGATTTAACCCAGGGACAGTCTACCTCTGAGCTACACCCCCAGCCCTATTTTATTTTTATTTGGAGACAGTCCATGCCTGTAACCCCAGTACTTGGGAGGCTGAGATAGGAGGACCACAGGTTCGAGGATAGCCTCAGCAAGTAGTGAGACTCTCATCAACCTAGCGAGACCATTTCCAAACAAAAATAAAATGGGGTCTTTTTAGCTTGAAGGTAGAATACCCCTGGGTTCAATCCCCAGTACTACAAAACTAAATAAATAATAGTAGTAACTTTTAAACAACATTTTTTCTTTCCATGATTATTATTACAGCAATTAAAGAGATTTAAGTAAGTTAATGGTGAGTAGTGTGGTTCTAAACATACAAGGCACAGTATTACATCACCTTAACCTCTTTTTCTTTGGTAATGAGAGTCTAGGGTAATATAAATAAGATGAAGTGTGTAGTGTATGTAACATATAACAATATAGTTCAAGCATAAGTGGATTGTTAGGAAGAGAAGTAGTGGGCATTTCATATCACTAGGAGCAATAGAAACTATCTTCTAAGAGAATCAAGATTTGGTCAAGAAGATATGTTTACATGTTTTTAATCTGAATAGTTTAAACTATTAAACTGAAATAGCTACCTATTTACAACTTTAAAATGCTTTATTTTCATTATCTTGTTAGAGTCTATCAAAGACCCTAAGACATAGAAGAGTTAGTGTGCCCACTTTACAGACAAGGAAACTAAGTCAGGGAGATTAAATCACTTTTGGAAAGAGACTGCTCTGATTTAAAATTTCCTTTTTGAAGAAATATTCTTAAGATCAAATTGTGAAATATCTAGACAGTTAAGTTCTATCTGTCTCACATGTTATATTTGGCTAGCAAGAAATATATCATATAAAATTAATCTTTTAGCTGGGTGTGGTGATGCATGTCTGTATTCCTAGCACTTGGGAGGCTAAGACAGGAGGATCTCAGGTTCGAAATCAGCCTCAACAATTTAGTGAGACTCTCAGCAACATAGAGAGACCCTGTTCCAAAATAAAAAGGGCTAGAGGTGTAGCTTGGAGGTAGAATGCCCCTGAGTTCAATCCTCAGTA
>PVJS01064946.1:0-10103 GCA_004027185.1 Glis glis | reverse complement strand
TTCAATCCCCGGTACCGCAAAAAAAAAAAAAAAAAACTCTAGCTGGGCATGGTAGTGCATGCCTGTAATCCCAGTACTTGGGAGGCTGAGACAGGAGGATCACAGGTTCACGGCCAGCCTCAGCTACTTAGCGAGGCCCTCCACAACTTAGTGAGACCCTGTTTCAAAATAAAGAATAAAAAATAGGGTTGGGGTTGTAGCTCAGAGGTAGAATTCCCCTGGGCTCCATCCCCAGTACCACAAAAAATAAAAAATAAAAAATAAAAAAAGCTCTAAGCTATTTCTCCTAATTTGTACCAATATGCGGGATGTGTAGCAGCCATCCCACCTCGGCAGCTCCAAGCCATGTTCCCTGTTCTCTGTCCTGATCCCCCTGGTTTCCAACCCCTGACTATACAGTGGATTTCAGCGGTTTCTGCCTACCTTGGCTAGGAACCGTTTGGACCTCACAGCCTGTTTTCTGATCGCAGCTCCCACCTGACTCCTGGCTCCACCGTTTCCCTGGATTTCAGCATCATTCACAGCTTGATTTAAGAGATGCCTCCTCTACCATCCTGGGCCCGGGCCTGTTTCTCCATGAAGAGAGTTCTGTCTGAGGTCATCTAGGCCGTGTGGGAGCAGCAGTGGACACAGTCCTCTAAATTACACGAAGGCTTCCTCAGAAGAGGCCCACGTGGACCCCTGTGCCTTGAAGCAGCAAAAGCAAAAACAAACCCAGGCTACTCTAAGGGAGGCAAGAGTCCTTAGTGACTTTCCACGTGCCAGGCCGCCCCAAACCACTGGGCCATCCAGAACACTGCACTGTCGGGATGTGGCTAAAGCTGGCCTGAACAGAGAATTGTCCCTGGCACAGCGCTTCCGTCTCATCCCCACCGTAGCTGGCTGAGACAGTCTGTCATGCCTGGTCTCAAACAATGGGCTGCAGACTGTCCCCAGCTACACAAAGGAAGTGGCACAAATACAAAGCACCACTCCTACTGTCACATACGGAACGCCATACTCTGTGCCAGGTGTCAGGCGCTTTCTATTCATCATCTCTATTTCCACAATAAAATTAAGGTAGGCAATTATCGCCCTTCAACAGATGACAAAACCAAGGCTCAGAGTTGACATGATTTGCTCAAGGTCATGTAACAGATGCGTGGGAGAGCCTGAACTCCTGACTCCAAAGCCCACGCCCATGACCCTTACCCTCTAAGTATTTAATTACGGGTCTCTTCACACACACCAACTCATATCTCAAGAACTAGGATTCTTTTTCTTGCTCGTCATCCACATAAGAACTGATACTTGGGCAGTCAACATGTTTTTTTGTAAATACGTTCCTAATACTATTGCATTAGTGTTATAACTTATAGATATTAGAATTCAGAGGTTAATACAAATATCCATTGTCAGAACACACCACTGACTGTTGGGAAGTCCCTGCTACTGGCCACTTGGACTCTTACCAATTTTTATTTTTAATGTGCACTACCATAAATTGCTCTTACTGAGCCAGGCATGGTGACGCACACTTGTAATCCCAGTACTTGGGAGACTGAGACAGGAGGATCACAGATGTGAGGCCAGCCTCAGCAACTTAGTGAGGCCCTCTGCAACTTAGTGAATATCTGTTTCCAAATAAAAAATAAAATGGGGCTGGGGGTGTAGCTCAGAGGTAGAATTCCCCTGGGTTCTATCCACAGTGCCACAAAAATAAATAAATAAAATAAATTGCTGGAATATGATATGGGAGTGAACATGAAATGGAACATGAACTGGGAGTGAGAAGTAGAAGATGAACCTAATGAAAGAAAATTCTGGCCAGGCGTGGTGGCGCACACTTGTAATCCCAGTACTTAGGAGGCTGAGACAGGAGGATCGTAGGTTCACGGCCAGCCTCAGCTACTTAGTGAGGCCCTCTGCAACTTAGTGAGACCCTGTTTCAAAATAAAGAATAAAAAATAGGGCTGGGGGTGGAGCTCAGAGGCCGAATGCCCCTGGGTTCAATCCCCAGCACCACACACAAAAAAAAAAAAAAAAAAATAGAGAAATAGCTCTGGGATTCTGATAATAAAATCACCAGCCTTTTCTAGAAAACTTAAATATCACAATTTTCACAAGAAAAACACATGTCATATATTGTAAAATGCCCAGTACTCCTCTATCTAGGCAAGATACAAGAATTATTCAAAAGTTGAGTATCTGTGTCCAAATTAAAGAGTATCAGAATGCTGCAATTTGGTGGGGGACATGACTGTCTTTTAGCAAACTGAATTTGGTTAATAAGGTACCAGAAGTGTCTGTGTATATGTCGCTTTAGGTCTGGGATTTTAATTTTTGGTTTCCTGATGCTTTTGCTGGATAACTCTCAGATACCCTCTAGTGGATGAGATGAAGAACACTCTGGTGCCAGAGGAGCCTGTCTCTCATGTTTGTGTATTATGTGACTAGAAGTAATTATAGCTCATATTTCTAGGTTTATTACATGAAGAAAATAGAAATAATGATATGTGTGTGTGTGTGTGTGTGTGTGTGTGTGTAGTACTGGGGATTGAACCCAGGGGCATTCTACCTCTGAGCTACACCCCCATTCCTATTCTGTTTTTTTATTTGGAAACAGGGTCTCGCTAAGTTGTTGAGGCTGACCTAGAACCTGTGATCCTCCTGTCTCAGCCTCCCAAGTACTGGGATTACAGGTGTGTGCCACCAGGTTTGGCTAGGAATAATGATTATTTTAAAGAAGCACTTTCAGCCAAGAATGGTGGTGCACACCTGTAATCCCAGTCCTTGGGAGGCTAAGACAGGAGGATCATAGGTTCAAGGCCAGCCTAAGCAATTTAGGGAGACCCTGAAGAAAGAGAGAAGAAAAGCCAGGCATGGTGGCACATGCTTGTAATCCCAGTACTTGGGAGGGGGAGACTGGAGGATCCGGGTACACGGCCAGCCTCAGCTACTTAGTAAAGGCCCTCCGCAACTTCATGAGACCCGGTTTCAAAATAAAGTATAAAAAATAGGGCCGGGGGTGTAGCTCAGAGGTAGAACGCCCCTGGGTTCAATCCCCGGTACCGCAAAAAAAAAAAAGAAAGAAAGAGAGAAGAAAGAAAGAGGAAGGGAGGGAGGAGGAGAAAGGAAAGGAGGGAAGGAAGGAAAGAAGGGAGACTTTACATATTTACAGTAATAGCTAATGACAGGGCTTAGTTTTATATGTATTGATATTAATGAGTTTTTTAAATTTCTCTTTTACCACTCTTTTAAAACATGAGTAAAAATATTAGTAAGATGGTTTTAATCACTTAGCTAAGTCATGAAGCATCTTTTAAAAAAACTCATATATAGATTTAAAAACTATTAATTTTTACTCAAATGCAGAGAATTTAAAGAGGTACAATATAACCCAGTTATAATGTGTGCCTTAAGGAACCTCAAAATGGCATAAACAAAGACCAGCATTGACCCATGAGATACTCGGTCCCTGATGCGCTAAGAGACTTTGCCGAAGATTAACTCATGCCCTTTGTTTTTTGTTTTTGTTTTTGTTTGTTTGTTTGTGGTACTGGGGATTGAACCCAGGGGCATTCAACCTCCGAGCTACACCCCCAGCCCTATTTTTTATTCTTTAGTTTGAAACACTAAGTTGCAAAGGGCCTCACTGAGTAGCTGAGGCTGGCTGCAAACCTGCGATCCTCCTGTCTCAGCCTCCCAAGTACTGGGATTACAAACGTGCACCACCACACCCGGCTCTTTGTTTTTTTTTTTCACACTCAGATCACACACTTCTAATCATTTGTCTTTTCGTGCTACTAGCTCATGGGAAGGGTCTGTCCTGAGCCACACGAAACAAGCTTTCCAGTTTGCTGTGCAGCTCAGGCCATCTTTGCAAATTTAAATATCGACATTCACATTTATGCAAAAATGAGTTCGCATGTGTACTTGAGTTAGTTAATAAAGTCAGAGCAAGCACACCAAATTCTTAGCAGTGTGTTTCTTTTCCTTTGGGGAGACCGTGGCATGGTAGAGAATGACACGGAGAACTTTCACTTTCAAAGTCATACTTTCTCTAATATTTGAAATTTTTTACAATTGGCATGTTTAACTTTTAAAATATATTATATATATAAATGTATATATAAATATATATATATTTCTATATAATTACCTTGTTATAGAATTGAGAGGTAAAAAATTTTCCCCAACAGTGTCCCCAAACACACCTTTCAAGCTCCCACATGCCCAGACTAACAGAAAATTCAATTTTCTAAGCACAGTCCAGCCACCCACCTCCTCTCCAAAAATCCTTTGCTCATACTCAAAAGGACAAGCGCTGGCTAGATGTGCTTGCTTAGTCCCTAGAACTGAAGCTTAGAGCGCCCCCTTGAGGTTTAGGGCTCCACAGTGCTGTCCGGCTTTGGCTGTTTCTGAAGATGCAACCCAAAAGGCGATTTGGTGTCAGAGTTGAGACCTGAACAGTCCCTCGAGACAGTACTGGGGTGCTGTTACTCCCCCAGTGACCTTCATCTCTCTGTAGAAATAGTTTCTCTCACTAAAAAAATTATAAAAGTCATCCTCACCAAACTCTAAACTTCTACTTGTTCTCCCCCTTCCTTTCCCCCTTATCACCCCCCTCTCTTCTTCCCCCTCCACCCTCCACACACGCACATACACACACATCACTGGTGTCCAATATTATAAATGCACCCCACAATTATAGCTGCACTCTCAGTGTGCAGACCCCAGGACAGGATGAACTTATGAGAGCGAATGCCGTCCCCTGGGGCTGTGCCTGGGAGCTGGGCAATTCCCCCAGTGACATCCTCCTGGCTTCATCATCCTCCTTCCTCGATGTGCATCAAGACTCTAATTTCCAGGGTATGATAATAAGCTAAAATTTATTGAACATTTAACATATGCCAGGAAATGTTCTCTGAATTTACTTTTATATTATTATTCATTTAAACTTCACAACATCCCTCCGTGGTAGGTGCTATCCTTCCTTCCATTTTATAGATGAGAAGACTGAGGTTCAGAGAGCTTCCATACCTGGTCCTGGCTGATGCCACACAAGTGCTCAGCTTCTTGTAAGAAAGGGGCTTGAAACTCATATGGGCGATTCTGTGGAAAGCACTTCTTCAAGGGCTCTGCAGTCTGCACCTAGAACGGGCTGAGTCCAGGCTGTCCACGCCAGGCTGCACGTACGTCCTGGATGTGCAGAGTGCCATGGACTATTCAAACTGTGAGTGAATGTGGGGGATGTATCATCCAGAAGTGCCAATTTTCCTCCAAAGTTTTTTTCTTTTTGGGGGGATTTCATTTTTTAGTAAGACCAATGGATATGTTAAGGAGTATAAATGCAACATTTTGTATTTTTAAGATAAAAATACAAAAGGAAAAAATAAAACTAAAAGAATCCTCCTGGCCAAGTGTTACATCATAGAATCTTCTATAATAATACTTTAGTGTGCATTTATCCATCCATCTGCATCACCTGTGGGCAGGGCTGATTCCATGGGTGTGAGACCTTTGTAGCCACAGCCACGCTTACTTTAATGCTCTGCTGCCACCATCTTGAAAATCTTACAAATTTAGGAGCTTTACATTTTCATTTTGCATTGGGCTCTGCAAATTACACAGCTGATCCCACCTGAGGATCTGGTTAGAATGCAGGTGCTGATTCAGTATGTCTAGGGTAACGTTGAGTTTCTGCAGTTATAACGAGCTCCCAGGTCATGCCTGCTGTTGGTACCTTACCACATTTTGAGTGGCAGGACCCAGCCTTTCTCTCTATTCCTCCATTTGTAATAATCATCTGGGGAAATTTGAGACGTGATAAGGGGGGACAGTGAATCAGGTGATCAAAATCATAGTAGTTAAAAGCATGGGTTTTTACTGCCACTTACTCTGTGAAAGTCCACAAATTATTTGTGCACTTTATGGCTCAGTTTCCCCATCTGCAAAATGGAAATGACAACAGTTGCCTCATAGGGTAACTTTGATGATTAAATATATGTGAAGCATCTCACATTTAGAGTGCTCAGTAAGTATGAGTACTTTGAATGCTTTCAATGGTAGCTAAGACCACAATGGGAAAGAACGCATGCAGAAGAAAAATTCTCCCATTTTCTAGTCTCTCCTCCTGGCACCCAGAAAAATGCACTCTTAGAGACAGAATTCTATTAAGGAAAGGTTATAGAACCTGCTTATTCTTTATGGAAATCTACTTTGCTGGCTCCACGGAAAATACTGTCAGTAACAAGAGATATAGATACTGTATTCATTTTCTAGATTGTCATAATAAAGTGTCACAGACTAGGTGGCTTTAACAACTTGTTTTCTTATAGTTCTGGAGGCTAGAAGTCCAAAATCAAGATATCGGCAGAGTTGCTATCAGTAAATGTCTATGGCGTCATAAGAAAAGACACATATTTGAAAGCAACTCAGAAAGGCGAATTTTACCTTTTGCAAAAAGGGATCCTGCCACCAGTAAGTCGGATGTGCAGGAACAGCATGGCAGAAAACTGCTGGGTGGTTTATTTTCAGGGCAGGCTTTTGTGCTGTGCTCCTATTGGTGGGAACATAGCCTCACATCTTTATACGCCATTGGCTGAAGGGGATGCCGGGGGAGGGGTTGTCACTCATAATCTCCAGGAAATGCTATCTTTACAAAAATACAAGCACACATAAGGTTACACAATGGCAGTTTTACAAAATGGAGCCTAGGTCAAGCTATTCCTTTGATAGAAAAGATCTAATTATATTCTCACATTGTCTCAATCAGTTTAGGATTACCATAGGCTGGGTGTCTTATGTACTCCTCAAAGTTAAGGAGGCTGGAAAGTCCAGGATTAAGGTGCCAGCAGTCACAGTGTCTGGTGGGAGCCTGGTTCCTGGTTTGCAAATGGCTGTCTTCTCACTGTATCCTGACATGGCAGAGAGGAGAGAAAAAGGAAGCAAAGCTCTCTTGTGTCTCTTTAAAGGGCACTAATCCCAGCATGAGGACTCTACCTTCAGACTCAATTACCTGCCAAAGGCCCCACCTCGTAATACCAACGCATTGGGAGTACTGGTTCCAACATAAGGATCCTGGGAGAACACAGACATTTGGTCCGTAACAATTACCTTCTCTCTATGTCTTCATGAGATCTTCCCTCTGTGCATATCTGTCCTAATCTCCTTTTCTTATAAGGACACCAGTCATTTGGATTAGGGCCCACCTATGTGACCTTATTTTACCTTAATTACCTCTTTAAAGGCCCTATCTCCAAATACAGTCACATTCTGGGTTGTTAGGGGTTAAGACTTCAACATATGAACTTGGTTGGGAATGGGGCACAATTCAGCCCATAACAAATTCGGAGGACAAAACCAAATAGAAATAATAATATCCGGGGTTTAATAGGGAAGCCATGCTTGACTGTGACATTCATTGCAATGTAACCTTCATCCCTAGGTGAACATTATCCATTAAGGATGGGGAGCTCTTCCATGATAGGAGACAGTATGTGCAAAGGGCGTTTGAGTCCAACAGAGCTGGCTCTGAATCTTTACTTTGCCACTAATCGCTGAAAATATGGGCAAGTTACTTCATGCATCTGGACCTTAGCATTCTTACTATAAAACGAGAATAACAATAATGTCTACTTCATAAGGTTATTGTGAACATTAAATGAGATAATCTATGCACAACAATTTTTTCTTTCTTATTCAGCAAAGGAAGCTGCTGGCGATTTGGTATAGATGACCTTTGAAGAGATCGTAGAGACTTCCATACCAAACTAAACATCCAGTGGGCCCGGAGCTTAGCTGAGTGAGGGGGCAGGGTTCTGGGGATGGAGCTAAGCAGACTGAAGGATCTTCCAGCAGGAAAAGACTATTCCCTTTCCCTCCTCCCAACCTTCACCCTGAGATTTGTAGATAGAGATATTGGGGCGATGTGGGCAATACAGAAAGAGGAAAGGCAATGGATCCAAGGGGTAAAGAGGCATGGGACTAAGCCAGTTCTGGTAGCACACACTTGTGATCCCAGTACTTGGGAGGCTGAGACTGGAGGATCACAGGTTGGAGGGCAGCCTCAGCAACCTAGCAAGGCTCAAAGCAACTTAGCAAGACCCTGTTTCCAAATAAAAATTAAAATAGGGCTGGGGGTATAGCTCAGAGGGAGAATGCCCCTGGGTTCAATCCCCAGTACCATGAAGGAAGGAAGGAAGGAAGGGAGAGAAGGACTCGTGGCCAGCCTTGACAATGAACCAGAAAGGGCAGCGTAAGACAGTGAGTCTGGGTCCTTCAAGTGCTGAGTGCCTCTCTCTTCAGGCCAGTGTATCTGATAAATAAGCTGGTGGCTAAAAACAATAACCCTAGAGGCTCATCTCTATTAGCAGTGACAAGGGGCCTCTTAACTGAACATAACCCAGAGGCAACCCCTTCCCCTGAAAGCTGCTAGTGAGTTGCTGAGTTGGTAAACTGAGGCCCCACCTGCACTGCTAGGCTCTGGCCCTCATCACAAGCAAAGGACTGGGCTCCACATTAGCATCGACCCTGCTGCTACCATCTTGTGAAGTTATTGAGAAGTGGGGCCCATCCCCACCACCCAGGAGCAGCCTGGCTTCCCGAGGATATGGCTCCATGAAGGAATAAAATGAGAACCTTAGATGATCTGGCTGTGAGCCCCCTCCGTGGGCGTGGCCCTCAAAGTGCCCCCGCCTACCTCCGTCTGCAGATTCCACTCTGGCAACTGTGGTTATAGGAACAGAGAACTGAGGCCCAATTCCTGGGTTTGGCCATGTCCACCATGGCCAGTTCTCACCACAGTCAGCACCCTTCACCGCAGTCAACACAATGAAATAGAACCACACCAATCTGAACTTCACCTTGAGACACCTGTCAGGGTACTTGGGCTCTAGGACACCTAAAGGAAAGGAAGGTGGAGCCTTGGAGCCCTGTGGCCTGGGTGACTGGACTTCTGAACTTCCAGCTCTAACCAGCAGGTGGAGCCTCAAACAATGCAGTCTGAGAACACATCGAAGATGCAGTCGGAGGGAGCCCTCCAGCCCACAGCAACCACCTTTGAAAACGTGTTAGTGAAACTATAGGAAACATAATTATTCACACAATAATATTCCTCTCCCACTTTGCCATTTTGTTTTCACAAAATGGAAAGAAGAGAAGGAATTTCTCCCTACCGGCAGAAGTATGAAACTCTAGCTGGGAATAGAATTTTTCCTCAGCCTTAAGGGATTGTGTAGAGGCTCTGAAAAGTCCTCAAGTGTCCTCCCTTGCACTTTCTCACCTCTCCTACCCCTACTCCTTGAGTTTCAATCGCCTACTAAGCTATAACCATAGCAACCCAGCTGGTGGGAAATTATAGAAACACCCACTCTTTCTTTTAGATTCAGGTAAGTATCTGGGAAGCCACCTCCAATCCCCCCTCCAGCCTCAGAGAAGACTGTCTCACTGCAACCACATCAACATCCATGCACACCTGTATTAGGACACTGGTCTCGTTGTTTTAGAACTCTGTTTCCTTGTCTCCATTGCTGTACCGTGGTCTCCTTGTTGGTATTTGCACCTCCGGTGCAAGTTCATGGACCAGAGCCCTGCACACGGGAGCTGCACAGTGCATTTCCCCCTCGGGAATGTCAGAAACTGAAGGGAGAGGGGGAGGCGACTGACTATGGCATGGGGTGGGAGGGGGAGGGGATCGGGTTGTCCCAGGAATGGAGTCAAGTCAGAGTGGCCTAAGAGGCACTAGTAAGGCAGCCAGAAAGGCGATGGAAATCATGTCCCCAGCCAGGAAAGCTCTGCCTGTGTGCAGGCTGCCCAGGGGAACAAAGGGAGGCAAGAAACCAGAGAAAAGCAACCAAGATAGAAACCTGAGAGTAGAGGTGAGGTAGGGTGAGAGGGAGCAGTTGAAGTTCAGATCAGTCTGCAGCCCTTGAAACTGGTCAAGACAAGAGGTTCAAGACTGAGACCTGAAGCCGGGCATGGTGGCGCACGCTTATAATCCCAGTACTTTGGGAGGCGGAGACCGGAGGATCCGGGTTCGCCGCCAACCTCAGCTCTCTGTCTCTCTCTCTCTCTCTCTCTCTCTCTCTCCTTAGTGAGGCCCTCTGCAACTTCGTGAGACC
>PVJS01064945.1:0-10104 GCA_004027185.1 Glis glis | reverse complement strand
GTTCATACCCTGACATATATCAAAATGTATAATTACAATGCACCAATAAATGAACATAAAAAAAGAATGCAAATTTCAAAAAAAAAATAAATAGAATTTAAAAAAAAATGTTCTGAGCATTATTACATCAAATCATTCTTCCGCTCTGTTGGATTTCTCTGATAATCCAACTTACTTATGTTTTACCTTTTGGAAAAAGCTTTACAGTGTTTGGATGTTCTATTGTTTTATTTTCCCATTCTTTTTTTCTGTCTGCATTTCAGTTTTGGAGGTCTCTAGCAAATTATCCTCAAGCTCACTAATTCTTTTCTCAGTTGTGTTCAGTCTGCTGATGAGCCTATCAAAGGCAGTCTTCATTTCTGTTACAGTGTTTTTTGATTTCCATACTTTCTTTTTGTTTCTTAGAATTTTCCTTCTGTCTGCTCACATTACCCATCTATTCTTACATGTTGATCACTTTTCTCATTAGAGTCCTTTGCTCATCAATTATAGACATTTTAGAATCCTTAACAGTGATGAATCACTTAGCAATGGGGGTACATTCTGAGACATGTTGTTAGGTAAGTTTTATCACTGTGTGAACCTCATAGACTATCCTACATACCTAGGCTATATGGCACAAGTTTATTACTCCTAGATGGCAAGCCTGTATAGCATGTTACGACATTAAATACTCTAGGAAGTTATAACACAATGTATCTGAGCACATCTACACACAGAAGGTATGGTAAAAATACTAAGCAATAGAATTTTTTTAGTTCTGTTATAATCTTATTGTACTGCTATGATATAGGCAGTCCATCATTGACCAAAATGTTGTTTTATGGCCCATAACTGTAAATCTGTGCCATATTTGTTATTTGTGCATTTACTTATTTGGTACTTGGGATTGAACCCAGGGGCATTCTACCTTTGAGCTATACCCCAAGCCCTTTTTTAAAATTTATTTTTATTTCAAAACAGAGTCTTGCTAAGTTGTTGAAAGTCTTACTAAATTGCTGAGGCTGGTCTTGAACCTGCAGTCCTCTGTCAGCCTTACAGGCAAGTTCCCCTGTGCCAGGCTTCTGTATCATTGTTAAATCTGGTTCTCATGTTACATTTTTTTTTTCGGAACTGGGGATTGAACCCAGGGGCGTTCTACCTCCGAGCTACACCCCGGCACTAATTTTTATACTTTATTTTGAAACTGGGTCTCACAAAGTTGTGGAGGGCCTCACTGAGTAGCTGAAGCTGGCCTTGAACCCGGATCCTCCAGTCTCCACCTCCCAAGTACTGGGATTACAAGCATGAGCCACCATGCCCGGTTCTCATGTTACATTTTTATTCTTCAGTCTGTGGGGGTTTTTTTCTTGCCCTTTTCAGTGCAAATTTTTATGCTAATCTGGCTAGGAATTGTGCTTCTAAAAAGGTTTTCTATAACTATAGGTTTCTTTGTTTTCATTTACTTTTTTTGACTTTGGGTTTCTCTAAATTCTCCTCTTCAAAGATAATCTGTGTCTTGCAGCGATTTCAGTTATAATCTACTGTTATTATATTTGAGTCTTGTTAGTGTGGTGGTAAGGTTTGGAGAAGGGGTACTGTTCACTAATATTAAGACTTTAGGGGACTTGTGTTTCTGTGCTGTGACCTTCAATTGTTTCTAGTGGTATAGATGTTTTTTACCCTTAGGTGAAACATAAAGGATAGGAGAGGCTGGAATGAGAGAAGCGCCTTTCCCATAGTTGGATTAGGGCTCTGGCAGTCTTTTCCCCTGCCAAGTCAGTCTCTGTTATGGAAAATCCTCTGGGTCTCTTCATAATGATCATTTTCCCCCTCCCTTTGCAAGACACATAAAGGAATCTTTCTTGGATTTTCACCACAAAATCCTTGTGAGTTCCCTGCAGGGAAAGCCCATGAAAGTGTAGGATCCCTCTGAGGTCACCAGTAGTTTCTCACTTCAAGATAGTTTACACTCATTCTCCAAGAATTCATCAAAATAAATCATCAGAGTGTTTTATAGTCTATGGCTCCAGCAGCATCCTCCAGGTAAGCCGTCTCTTGGAATTTGGGTTTGCCCTGAGACCTCAGTTCTTTGTTGGGTCATTGATTTTCAGTTCAAGCATTTTATTATGTAGGAATAAAAGTGACAACTTCTAAGGTCTTTACATGTGGAAATAGAAAGCAGAAATCTGGGGCTGGAATATAAACATAGGTCAGTTGGACTTGAAAGGGCATATATTTTCTTTATGTAGTGCTTCATCATTTTTCTTTAAATCCCATTATTACTAAGACTTGTTTTCCCAATTAAAAATTTTAAATGGCATTTTTCTTACATTTCTAGCTTTTCTCTCCTAGTTGACTCAGAGTTACACAAGAATTTCTTGCAGCTCTACAGGTTTACATGAAATAAAATGGAGAATTACATGTCACTGGGCTGGAAGAGACAAACTTGGCTTATCTTAATATTATAATCAAATTTCTTTTCCTTGCAAACCTGAGATATTCTAGAATCTATTTGCTTTGGTTTCGAGTTGCTCTAACAAGCCCCTCTGATGCAGGCGAACAGTCAAGTACATAAAAGGGAAAGGTGAATGGTATGAATGGCAGAAAATTGAGAATAGGTAGGACAAGGCTGGCCATTTAAATGGGTCATTAAAAGAAGATGCAATTTGACTCTATGACTCCCCAGGGAGCTTCTTGGTGTGGGTTTATGAACTCTGGGAGAAGGGCCAAGTGAGGCCTAATTATATTTAGATTAACTCTGCAATTTAAATGCGTTTCCTTTCCTCAGTTATCTTTTATTCCTCTTTCTGTCTTATTATTTATTTTTAAACTTTGAAGTAAGCTCTAAGGTTTATATTCTTTAACCTTTTTATTATATGGGTGCTTTAGGTAGCTATCACATCTCTGTCTTTCCCTAGAAATTAATTGAGAAGGCAATCTGTTCACCCATCCACTGAAAGAAAAGGTATGCAAAATGAAATTTTAGCATGCAAACATGTTGCAACAAATGCACATTTATCATCATTTCTGCTTGTTTGCTATTTCTGAGTTTTAAATAACTAATTTCCTCTTAAATACAATCCAGAAAATCTGAGAATGATATAATTTGTTGTTTTCGGCAGCATTCTCACCGCTGCTACCCAAACACCTGACATGCACAGCTTAGAGGAAAAAGAAAGGTCTACTGGCTAATGGATCTGGAGATTTCAGAGGATATACTTCATTTGGAGGCCAACTTCAAAGCAGGAGCCTTGACTACACATCCTCAGGGCTTATGGGGATGGGGGACAGAAAAAGAGAGCAAGGTGCCAGAGAGAAGCTGCAGCTGGCTGGGAGGGCGGGGTCACACTGTCCCAGGCCACGCCCCTAGGGACCCTTCTACAGCAAATAAGTCCCGCCTCCAATATGGCTGCTTCATCTACTGTGTGAGGTTAGGGGGACATTTTAAATCCAAAGTATGACATTTGTCTTCTAGAAGGAATAATTTTGGAGGGAAAGATTCTTTTCTCTATGATTGTTTATTGCTGGGATGTTACTCTTCTGCTTTCTCTCAACAGTGCATACTCCTTTCCCATACATTTCCTTTTGCTTAAAATGGCAAGCGAGGGATTCTTTGCTTTTCAGTGTTGCCTTTTAAAGCGGTACATACATGCTGAAGTATGATACTACTGTGTAGTAAGCATTCTTAACCTTCGTGAGGGGTCACAGATACCTCTGAGAAGCCGATGCAAGCTGAGAAGTGATTTACAGATAACATGCACATGCACATAAGTTTTGCATATACCGTAATTTCAAGAGTCTTACAGATCCTTTATGGACAATAAATGTTTCTGATCTTCCCATTAAAAATACCTGGCATATGTTTGCACTTCACAAGGGACGACTACTTTTACAAGAAGTACGGTCTACCAGGTTTGGTCCTCTATATAACGAAGTATTTTCTGGCCATTTCAAAACTGACTTTATTCTTACATGACAATGTTCTTTACCTGTGGACTTTCTAGGGAAGACAGTAGGATTTGTTGAGAATGAGTGGACCCACTGTGTGTAACAATACTGAGAATAATACTGAGTTTACTATGCACATTTATCTATATAATAAATTATGAAGGGTACTTAAGCAGTCTCCTTTACCAACTAATTATAATGCTTAATTGAAGTGACGAAGGGAATGATATTACTAGAACTGGGGTTCTTTATTCCTATGTGAGCTTATCTGCACTGGGAGCTTGGCTTTTTGCTTCAGTGACATTACTAAATCTTAAATTTTGCTCATAAATTTGCTCAAAACACAAGCTTTGACAATGGAATTGATATATCACTGGGGATCAAACCCAGTGACATTCTACCTGTGAGCTAAAGCCCAACCCTATTTTATTTTTTATTTTGAAGCAGGGTCTTGCTAAGTTGCTGAGGGCCTTGCTAATGTGGCAAGGCTGGCCTTGAATCTAAAATCCTCCTGGCTCAACCTCCCAAGTACCAGGATTACTGGGGCACACCACTGCACCCAGCAGAATTGATATTTTGAAGGCTTTGTTTCCCTTTAATATACTTAACAGCATTTTGACTATGGCAGGGTGAGAATTGTTAACAGTTCATGGTGATGGTGTCTGTGTTCTTTAAAATACCCATTTTGAGCCGGACATAGTGACGCACACCTGTAATTCCAGTACTTAGGAGACTGAGTCAAGAGGATTGCAGTTTCCAGGCCAGTCTCAGCAACTTAGCAAGACCCTATTTCAAAATAAGAAAATAAAATAAAATAGGACTGGGGGTATAGCTCGGAGATAGAATGTCCCTGGGTTCAATCCCTGGTACCAAAACAAACAAATAAATGAACAACAAATAAAATACCCATTTTGGCCTAAAACAAGGCATTCGGGAGACGCATGACTGTCAGCAGTGAGGAAGTGCTCTCAGCCTGTGTGAAAGTGTCCCGAAGCAGCTCCGCTAAACAGACCAACACCGAGAGAATATTCTAGATCCTAGTGTGCTAAGACTAAGCTTCCATGATTCAATTCTCTGAATATGTACATATGCATATACATATTTGTACTTTGAATGTATGAATGTAGTGAATGTTTAGTTAGTTCTCTCCAGTTTATGCAAATTGGGCTTTAATTTGAAAAGTGGTTTGATGAAGACATCCACAATTTGTAAGAGGGATGACAATATGCATGTGATTGACATGAACTAATTAAACTATCATGTCCCGGGCTATTGTTTCCCAGGCAGTTATTTAATGGTGTAAGAGAAATGTCACTGTGCTGCTTTACTGTGAGACAGGTTTTCATCAACAAAAATTGAAGAAAAAATGGTAAAGCTCCCTTTGTATCATCATGCCCATTGTGTAGCTCCTCTATATCAAGAGATAATATGGTGATTACATAGTGCTAAGTATAGAGGGTTTGGAATAAAAAACAAGGAGCAAGAAACTAGGAGTGGAATCCTATGTCTACCAATCATTTGCTGTGAGATGTTTATTACCTCTAGGATCTAATTCTGTGAAGAGGGATAATAACAAGGCTTACTCCATTGGGCTGCTGGGAATTAATGGAGAGAAAACTTGTGAAGTGCTTTGAGTGCTTGGTACAGAACACATACTTAATGCAGCCAAGCTATTATGGCTGCTGCACAGCCTTCTAAGTTGGTACTTCCCACCTGGGGCTCTTAGTGGATGCTGCAGCTCTTGAGTGTGAGGGACAGGTAACCTCCATAATTCAAACCTACCTTTATAAAATATTCAAAGCAAACACCTTCATTTTTCTTATTTGTTTCTATAAACAGACTGAAACCAGCCACTTTTGTCCTCTGTAGACTCTTGTTTGCTGGAGTTCTCTCAATGGTGTCTAGAACAGTCTCCACTATTTTAGTAACTGCCTTGTTAATTTAAGCCGTCTCTTGCTTAGCAAGGCATATTTTATGTTGAGCCTTAATTCCCTCTGCCATTCTCTCTGAAATGGATCCAATTTTCAGAGATCCTTGTCAGGATAGGTTGCTGATGATCCATAAGATAACCAGATGCCTCAATGGCTGTGTCCTTGATATAATTCCAGGTACAAATTAGAGCTCACACACATTTTTTTCCTTCTTTTAAAATAAATTTATATTTCTCAGTGTGTTAACACTTTCCATAGTGACTTTATTAATTATATTCCAGTTATCTGGCTAAGTTTTTAAAGTAACTTTGAAAATTGGGGGCCCCAGATTTAACCTACCTTTGAAGCACAGATATTAACATCCTCTGTGGGTCCTGCCTATGCAAATTCATTGTAGTGACCAGAGAAGACCAGAACATTTCTGATTCTCAAGGTCAAAAATGGTCTTAACAGTTCTAGTAGGGCATGAGCTTCTTTAATTTTTTAGGGTATTTTTCTTTTGCTTTCATGTTTACCCATACATCTTTTTTTTTTTTATAACTGACACCCTATTCAGTTTGTGTTGTCAATTTCAGCTAGAAAATATTTTTTTGACAATTCAGTGACTTTTCCAAAACCCCACTTATTAAATCTCGTTTAATTCTTTTTTTTGTATCATGGAATGTGAAACTCATTTTTACCTAAGGTATGAATGGACTATGTTTTTAATTGTAATTTCAGTTTAGTTAATTGCCTCTAAAGGAAGTTTAAGTGTTTTAAGAAATATAATATTGATACTTAGTAATATTTGATAATTCTCACAAATGATACCATCCTGGATTTTATTTAATGCTCTATTCAATATTTGTATCTTCCATAGGTTGTGCTTTCTGAAGTGTTAACTAATTAATTCTAACATTTCAAGAAAACCATTTTCCTTATTTCTGAGGTGAAAAAACTTGAGGAACAAAGAAGTGGTTTCCTGTGGTCTTAGATGGCTTAAATTTTTAGACAAGGATTCACACTCAAGACTCCTGACTTGAAAGGCCTTTGCTCTTTCCACCAGACAACACTAAACTTATAAAAATGGCATTTATGTCACCGGAACTAATCTACAGAGTCTCAAATGAAATGATTGGCTTTGAACATGCACTTCTGTTAAAATCTACCTCTCCTATCACTGTCACTATCCTGGGAAAATGTCTTTTATCTGTCCGGGCATATGATGATGTCATTTCTAAATGGTAGTAATGTTAAAAATAACATTTTCCAGCAATGTCACTTCAGGAACTAATCTATGGTATAAGAGCCATCTTTAGTTTGATGTTTTCTGTGCTCTGAAGAGAAAATAGAGGCTTTAATATATCATTATTTCTTTTTTATTCATTTCTTTCAACTTTTGGTTTAGTGATTATAAATTACCTTTAGCAGATTTGTGAGTGATGCCTTAGTCATCAAATTTGGTGGCATGATCTAGGAGCCTGCTGAAAGATTTTATGCAATGTTTTACATGCTGAAGAGTCCTGGTGGTGGATGTCTGTATATATCTATAAACCTCATAACCTGCCACCCCTGCAACACTGGTATTTCAAAAATGGGGCTACTGCATATTTTGTAGGCTGCCCATGTTACCGAGGTTTTATTTTAAATGAACCTTGAAACTTAACTAGTTTTGGCTGGCATCATTTTCAACCACTAAGACTTTTGAAACCACATGATAAAAAATCTAAAATAACTGGCTGGTGTTTTAGTGAGGGCTCTCTAGGGAAACATTCATAGGATGGATGGATGGATGGATGGATGTATATATCCATCTCATTAAAGACAATCTCTGAGTGTGTGTATATATATATATTTGCCTTTATTCATCTCCATAAGCTGATAATATATAAATATATATATATTAAAATATATATTTCATGTGATTATGGGAAAGTACAAAACCTGTAGTGCAGGCTGGAGACCAGGCCGATGTGCAGGTTACAGTCTGCAGTTTGAAGGCAGAATCCTTCTTCCAGGGGACCTCAGTCTTTTTCTCCTAGGGAGATTATTATGGTTTAGATCTGGAATGTCCCCCAGGGGCTCTTGTGTTGAAGGATTTCTCCCCAAAGCAGCAATGCTCAGAGGTGGGCTTGTGGGGAGTGACTGGATCCTGAAGGCTCTGACCTAATCAGTGATTAACCCATTAATAGCAGAACGGACACCTGGGAAGAGGTAGAAACTGTAGGCAGATGGGCATGGTCGGAGGAAGTAGGTCACTGTGGGCATTCCCCGATAGAGTGTTTATTGACCTTGGTCTCTTTCTTTCTCTCTTTCTGCTTCCCGGATGCCATGAGGTAGACAGCTTTCTTCTTCATGTCCTTCCACCATGACATTCCTGCCTCGCCTCAGGCCCAAAGCAATGGAGCCAACTGACCAGGGATTGAAACTTCTGAAATTATGAACCAAAATCAACCTTTCTTCCTCTAAGCTATTTTTCTTAGGTTTTTGTCACAGTCAGACATGGGAGGACAAGATTAGTTTAGCCAGGGGTCAGGTTAGTTATTAAGGTAGTAACTTATGAGCAGATCCTTGAGAAACTGGAAGGATTTCAATTTTAGGAAGGGCATTCCAAGTAGAAAATAGGAAGGATGAGGAGCCAGGAAAGTAAAACTGCTGAGGAATAAGATGGGATTAAATGATGGAGAACCACAAATATCACATAAGACCTTATCCTCTTTTTTAATAGCTTTTTAATTTTTAATATACTTTTATTGATACAACATACATCATAGTGGGATTCAAAGTGATACAAACACACATGCAGCACACAGCACTTGGTATGTTTCATTTGGATCCTACCTTGCCCCCGATACATGTTAGTGAGGTTGGCATTGATACCTTCATATATGGATAGAGCATTACTTCAAGCCATTGATTCTTTTTTTCTTTTCCTTGCTGCCCTCTCCAAATTCCCTTTCACTATTCTATTGGTCCGCCTCCTCATTTATCTAAAGTCCCTTTTATCTCCTTTATTCTATCTTCTACATATGAGAGAAAACATCCAACCCTTGACTTTCTGAGACTGGCTGATCTCAGTACAATATTCTCTAGTTCTATTCATTTTCCTGCAAATGACATAAATTTGTTCTTCTTTATGGCTGAGTAGAATTCCATTGTATGTATATACCACATTTCTGTTACCTATTCATCTGTTGATGGACACTTGGGTTTGTTCCATAACTTGGCTATTGTGAATTGTGATGTTATAAACATGGATATGCATGTATCACTATAGTATTCTGACTTTAAATCTTTTAGAAAGATACCAAAGAATGGTATAACGGGGCTATATTGTGGTTCCATCTCTAGTCTTTTAAGGAACCTTTATACTGATCTCCACAGTGGTTGTACTAATTTAAAATTCCACTAATAGTGTATAACAGTTCTTATATCCCCACATCCTTGCTGCATTTATTGTTGTTTATATTCTTTTTTTCAAACTTATTTTTTATTTATTACATTTATTGGTGCATTGTAGTTATATATTTTGATAAGTGTCAGGGTATCAGAAGCATGCATGCACACATCGCTTATTTAGCCCTCCCACAAATCCCACTCTATTCCCTCCCCCTTCCCTCCTTTCTGTGATCAGCATAGTGATCAACTCTGAAAAGTTTGTGTATACACCTCATGTGCATTAGCGTATTTCCCTCTTCCCCCCTCTCATCTCCATCAGTTAGGTCTCCTTCTTTGCTCAACTAAAGTTTTCTCCTTCTTTGTCTGGAGTCCCGTCTAAGTCCCATTCTCCCTAGCTTCCACATAGGGAGAACATCTGACTTTTCACTCTTTGTGATTGACTAATCTCACTTATCATAATGTTCTCCAGTTCCCTCCATTTCCCTGCAAATGATGTATTTTTGTTCTTTATGGCTGTGTAAAATTCCATTGTGTACATATCCCATAGTTTTGTAATCCATTCATCTGTCGATGGACACCGTGGCTGGTTCCAAAGTTTGGCAATTGTGAATTCTGCAGATATAAACATAGATACACATGCATTAGTCTGGTAGTTTGGTTTCAGTTCTTTTGGGTAGATGCCTAGAAGTGGTATTGCTGGGTCATATGGTAGGTTCATTCCCATTCTTCTGAGGATCCTCCACACTGTTTTCCAAAGTGGTTGCACTAATTTGCAATCCCACCAACAGTGTAGTAGAGTTCCTACTTCTCCACATCCTCGCCAGCATTTGTTGTTGTTTGTGTTTTTAATGATTGCCATTCTAAT
>PVJS01064944.1:0-10104 GCA_004027185.1 Glis glis | reverse complement strand
AAAAAAAAAAAAAGCTGGGCGTGGTGGTGCACACTTGTAATCCCAGTACTTTGGGAGGCGGAGACCGGAGGATCCGGGTTCACGGCCAGCCTCAGCTCTCTCTCTCTCTCTGTCTCTCTCTCTCTGTCTCTCTCTCTCTACCTAGTGAGGCCCTCCGCAACTTCGTGAGACCCGGTTTCAAAATAAAGTATAAAAAAATAGGGCCGGGGGTGTGGCGCTGAGGTAGAACACCCCTGGGCTCAATCCCTGGTACGCAAAAAACTCAACCAGAAGACTTTTAGAGCTGATAAACAAATTCAGCAATGTAGCTGGGCACAAAATCAACTTAGAAAAATCAGTAGTTTAAAAATCCACTGAAAAAGAAACCTGGGAAACAATTCCATTCATAATAGCCTCAAAAAAATACTTAGAAATAAACCTGAACAACAAAGCAAAAGACCTCACAATGAAAACTATAGAACATTGAAGAAAGAAACTGAAGACCTTAAAAGACAGAAAGACCTCCCCATGTTTTTAGATAGGCAGAATATATATTGTCAAAACGGCCATACTACCAAAAGAATCTACAGATTCGATGCAATCCCTATCAAACTATCAATATTATTCTTCACAGAACTAGAAAAAAAGAAAGGCCCTAAAATTCATTTGCAAGAACAATGGACCCAGAATAGCCAAAGCAATTCTGAGCAATAAGAACCATGCTTGGTGGCATCACAAAACCTGATTTCAAATGTACTACAGAGCTATAGTAACAAAAACAGCAGAGTATTGGCATAAAAACAGACTCGTAGGACCAATGGAATAGAATAGAGGGTGGAACCAAGGTTGCAAGAAAAACCCCCGAGATTTAGAAATTCCAGAAATGTGGAACTACCGTGAGGAAAGGCTGCAAGCTGCAAGCTATGGAGCTAGGCTGGAAGAGCCAGTATGGTGCCCATTGCAATCAACCAGATCACAGGGGTGAGCTACCAAGGCCCCGTAGAGATCCCATCTCACCACCATGTGCCCCTGATGCCAGAAATGGAGCTGCAGGATTAAATGCATGCCCTGTTGGATTGACATACTATTTTGATCCCATTCCTTCTTTCTATGGGCCTATTTCTCCCTTTGGAATGCAAATATTTACTCTCTGCCTTTGTAGATTGGATGTATGTAACTTGCTTTTTGTTTTTACAGGGGCTCACAGCCAAGAGTTTACTTTGAGTCTCCGAAGAGACTTTGGACTTTTGAGTGATGCTGGAAGTGTTAAGACCGTAGGAACTCTTGGGGCTGGACTAAATGCATTTTGCATTGTGAGGTGGCTGTGAGTCTAGGGAGGCAGGGGCAGAATGTAATGGTTTGGATTTAGAATGTCCCCCTAGCCCTCATGGAAACAAGGTAGCAATGTTGGAAATAGAGCTTGGTTGCTAAGGATGAGTCTCTGGAAATGCGGCCTTGGGGACTATATCAGGTTCTCTTCTCCCCTTGCCCTTTGCTTCTGTCCTCCATGATGTGAGAACAGAGCTTTTCTCTCTCTCTGCTTCCTGCCCCCATGTCCTGAGCTTCAGACCCTGGCCTCACATGGACTGAACTCAGAATCTCCAGAACACTGTGAGCAAATAAATCTTCCTTCCTCTAAGTTGTGTGGTCAGTCGTTTTGGATTAAAGAAGTGAGAATGTTGGCCGAGACACACTATGATGTATCATTACATTGCACCAACAATATTCTTTTAAAAAGAATGATTAAGCTGGGCGTGGTGGCGCACGCTTGTAATCCCAGTACTTGGGAGGCTGAGACAAGAGGATCGCCAGCCTCGGCAACTTAGTGAGGCCCTCCGCAACTTAGTGAGACCCTGTTTCAAAATTAAAGAATAAAATAGGGCTGGAGGTGTAGCTTGGAGGTAGAATGCTCCTGGGTTCCATCCCCAGTACCAGGAAAAAAAAGATTGAAATGGAAAATTAAAACAAAACTACCCCCAAATTGGTGGGATACAACTATTTATTGTTTGGGGCATCCAATAGGAGGTGAACTGTATCTCCCATGGATAAAGAAAGTCTAGCCGGGCGTAGTGGCGCACGCTTGTAATCCCAGTACTTTGGGAGGCGGAGACCGGAGGATCCGGGTTCGCGGCCAGCCTCAGCTCTCTCACTGTCTCTCTCTCTCTCTTTCTGTCTCTCTCTCTCTCTCTCTCTCTCTCTCCTTAGTGAGGCCCCCCGCAACTTCATGAGACCCGGTTTCAAAACAAAGTTAAAAAATAGGGCCGGGGGTGTAGCGCGGAGGTAGAACGCCCCTGCGTTCAATCCCCAGTACCGCAAAAAAAAAAAAAAAAAGAAAGTCTACTGTTCAGGTTCTTAAACTTGAAATTCAATTAATTAAAATTAAAAATTCAGCTCCTCAGTTTCTACTTGTCACATTTCAAGTGTGCAGTAGACACATGGTTACATATGGACAGTGCCGGTTTAGAGCAGAGGCTGTCAAACTTTTTTGTGAAAAGGGCCAGAGAAGGAGTATTTTAGGCTTTGAAAGCTGTTTGTATCCCTGGCGTAGAGAATTCTATGTGGGGGAATCAGACAATTCTTCAAGATCTCCTTTAAGCTGAGATTTAAAGGATGAGTTGGATTTCAAATGTGTGAACATAGAAGGGTGCCAGGCATGGCCTTCCAAACAGAAGCATAATGATGATCAGAGGCACAGAAGTATAAACTGCCACCGTTAAGAAAAGGAACCAGCATGCCTGAGGCTCGGGATTGAAGGGCTGGAGGAAGGGAAAACAAGATGCTGGTTATTCTCCTAGGGGCGATCTCCAACTTTCCTGCCCCATAGAGACTGACCACGATGGATGGACAGCATTGCCCATGCTCCTGTCCCTCTGGATTCCGGTGGGTTTGACAACAGGGGCACTGGCTTGGGATTAGAGTACAAGAGGAGGGATAGTTGGGATAGTAACCATAGTTCCCTCCCTGCATCTTGACTGATCTGGCTGTGGTGCCTTCACGGTTATAGCTTTTGTCTTCTGTGACCCCAAGTTCTCTCCGGGGTCCATTTGTCCCTAGGATTGATTGTAATAGCTTTGGTGTGGCTAATTCTTCAGTGTTCCACCATCCCTGATTATTTCCTTTGATCGTCACTTTTTTTTTTTTTTGCGATACCAGGGATTGATTCCAGGGGCACTCTACCTCTGGGTTACACCCCCAACCCTATTTTTTATTCTTTATTTTTGAAACAGGGTCTCACTAAGTAGCTGAGGCTGGCCGCAAACCCGGATCCTCCTGTCTCAGCCTCCCAAGTACTGGGATTAACGAGCGTGCACCACCACACCCGGCTATCATCACTCTTTAAATAGTCTATAAATCCTCTCCAGGTAAATTCTTTGAGTGGACCATTTGTTTCCTGCCAGAATCTTCAGTGATTCAGGTAGATGGAAGCCAGATTATAGAGGGCCTTGCATGCCAGACTAAAGTTTGACTTTTTTCTAGTAGACAATGGAGAACATTAGGGCTCTTGGCATGGAGTCACGTGGGTTGTGCATTACACACATATCATGAAGCCCTGGCTCTTAAGAAAGGGAGAGATATAGCCAGGTTTGGCGGTGCACGCCTGAAATCCCAGTACTTGGGTGGCTGAGACAGGAGGATTGCAGGTTCGCAGTCAGCCTCAGCAACTTAGTGAGACCCTGTTTCAAAATAAAAAATAAAATAGGGCTGAGGATATAGCTCAGAAGTAGAATGGCCCTGGGTTCAATCCCCAGTACCATAAAAAAAAACAAAACAAAACAAACAAAAAGATCACACATAGGATTATAGAATAAAGAGGAAGTAACATCCCTCCATAATTGGCCTTACAAAATGCTGCCGACTCATGTTTAACTCGGCCGGGGGCCAGGCAAAGGCTGCCTCTTCCCTTACGGGGCACTTTTCTAGCTCTTTTGCCACTCACTCTATCCTCCTGACTCTTTGGCTGGGAAATTGTCCAGTCACGTTGGCTGGCTCTTCCCTAGAGAATGAATCTCTTCGTAAAAGCAAAACTTGTATATCAAGTACCGTGACACATTTTGTGTGTGCGCACACACGTGTGTGTGGTGTGTGTGTGTGTGTGTGTGTGTGTGCATGTGTGTGTGTGTGTGTGTGGTACTGGGAATTGAACCCAGGGGCATTCTACTCCGAGGTACACCCCCAGCCCTATTTTATTTTTATTTTGAAACAGGGTCTCACTAGGTTGAAAGTCTTGCTATTTGCTGAGGCTGTCCTCGAAACTGCTATCCTCCTGTCTCAACTTCTCAAGTACTGGTGTTGCAGGAGAGAATGGTCCCCACAGCCTGATTTCAGAGACAAAAAGAAACTCCGTAGGCCCAAAGTAGGATATGCAGGTCTTTCTTTAATCAGTGACTGATGGCTCAGGCAGTTAATTTCCCCGCTTTCTGGGCCTGGAACAAAGACATTCCAACCTTCTTATACCATTGGTCACTTAACTCAGAAAGGAGGGGAAGAGAGATTTATTAAACCTAGCATGCCGGTGTTACAGAAAACAGAAAAAGCGGTTAAATCAAATTGTCTTGTCTCTCTCTTCTCAGCGGATGCTTGGACTGCCACTGCCTTGTTTCCATTCAGGGAGGGACCCCTGCGGGTCCTGTCTTCTGGTTGCCTAGAGGGAGGGGCTGGCCCCATTAATTTTCAAGGCACTTTCTGTCTTTTCTCTAAGTGTCAGCTCGCTGGACAAGGGGAGGGAGCAGAGAATTCCTATTTTTCCCATCGTAAGTCTAAATTCTTAACTAATAATATTTTCCATGTCTCTGGCTATTCTTCCTATAACACTGGGATTAAAGGACTGCGCCACCATGCCCAGATCCATGACACATTTTCAACATCCAAAGTTGCAATGGATCCCTCAGATCTATCTTGGTGATCTCCAAAATCTCATGGAAGTTTGGCAGGTTTTGTGATTTTCTCTCTTGAAGATATCCTCTGTATCTGGGCTGCCTAGTAGGTAGGATAATCCCATTAATTCCATAACATAATCTACTAGCTATAATATATTGAATTAATTCCCTTATCAAAAATCAACCCTGCCTTCAAAGATTAGCCAAAGAGAAGTCCAGGAGACAAAGAATAGAAGTTGAAGCTTTAAAGTTTAGTCCCTCTCTCTCTCATTCTCTCTCTCATTTTTTAAATTTTTATGCTTTTGTTTTTAATTTTATGACAATTCTGTTATCACGTCTACAGTCTGAGGTAGGGGTCTAATTTTATTTCTCCCCAAATGATTAGCCAATTATCCTCAAAACATGTCTTTTCCTAAATGAATTAATACACTGGCTTGATATATATAATAGATGTTTAGAAATCTGCGGACTTCAATGAATATTCTACCAATTAGTATTCCAGTCTGATTAAGAAGAATTCTTTAAAAAATGCAATCCTTGAAAGGATACTGATTAAGCCGGGCGTGGTGGAGCACACTTGTAATCCCAGTACTTGGGAGGCTGAGACCGGAGGATCCGGGTTCGCAGCCAGCCTCAGCTACTTAGTGAGGCCTCCACAACTTAGTGAGACCCTGTTTCAAAAATAAAAAATAGGACTGGGGGTGTAGCCCGGAGGTAGAATGCCCCTGGGTTCAATCCCTGGTACTGCAAAAAAAAAAAAAAAAGAAAGGATACTGATTAGAAATATTATGGTATAAATTAGATAATATTGAGGATTTTTGTTTTTTGTTTGAAGTACTGGGGATTGAACCCAGGGGCATTCTACTTCCAAGCTACACCCTCATCCCCCCCTTTTTTTTTGAAACTGGGTCTTATTTTTTTGAAACTGAGGCTGGCCTCAAACCTGTGATCCTCCTTCTCAGCCTCCCAATAGTCTCCCTCTTTTTATGGAGGGTTTTTCTCCTTGGCCAACTGGAATTTGGGATTGACTTTATTAGGAAATCAATGGATAATTTTAATTTTTACTTTGTTTAATATAAGCATGTGAGGGTCTCCTGAGAATCAAATATACATGCTTTCCCACCGGGATTGAAGGGTCCCTAGACTTGTCACATGTTTTATGCGTATACATTTGAGTTCTCACCTGTGTCCCAGGTAAGTTCGGGTGCTGGGAAGCTGAGCTCTGCAATGGTACCCTAAAAGAATTCAGCCAACTCAACTTCGGAGTCAAAATGTGTCAGGAGATGAACTTTTTTCCCAACGTGGGGAAGGCTAACCTGAATTAAAACCAAAGCTCTTTTGTTCTTCTTTGCCAGATATCAATGACCTTTATGTAAAGGGGAGAGAGAGAAAAAGAGAGATCCTTAATGAAATACACCTATGTGCTTGTTACGACACTTACTCAGCAAGTCTGCCAGGCAAGTGAATGAGATCAAGAACTTTCCAGACCGAAGGATCATTGTCAACCAATGGAACACAAGGAGAAGGCAGAGGAAGAGAGTTCTGTAACTCTGAGCTGAGAGGAAGCACAGCCTTCTTCCTAGAACTGCTTGGGATAATCACTGTTGATTGACATCACACACCGATTTCTCGCCTGGAGAGCCCTCCCTCCCATGGTGGCTGGGCTGCAGCTGCAACCCAGGGAAGGCTCCTCTCAAAGCCATGCCTGAGTGCATGACTGACACGTGTCCTGTGCCCCTCAGCCTCCTGTGTCTTTCTCTCCACCAGCGCACTGTGATAAGGACTGATTGCTCTGTGGCTGATTCACAGACCACAAAACACAAAACCACGTGGACCAGAAGGAGTTCTGCTTCTTCACCTTGTCATGTCAGTCTGTAATATAGCTCATGAGTCAGGCACACCCAAGGCAGCGTGGCCCCAACAGTACCAGAAAATACCAAATGAAAGAGATTTTCCTCATCCTCATTCCTCAGCAGTTCCGTGTTTTCATTAAACTTTTCAAGATGTCTTGTTCCATCTGTTGATGAGAAGAGACTTGGAAGTGGTGGATTGTCCACCTCCTCCCACCCTGACCTGTCCACACAGACGCCATTACAAATGACTCAGGTGCTTTGAAAGCAAGCCCTGGCCCAGAACGCTAGGGCTTTTGAATCCAAGCAAAGTGGATTTGTGAACAAATCAAGAGGCAGTGATTAACCCAAGAATCTTATCAACAGAAATGATTCTTACAGCCGGGTGTGGTGGCACACACTTGTAATCCCAGTACTTGGGAGGCTGAGACAGGAGGATCCGGGTTCGAGGCCAGCCTCAGCTACTTAGTGAGGCCCTCTGCAACTTAGTGAGACCCTGTTTCAAAATAAAGAATAAAAAAATAGAGCTGGGGTGTAGCTCGGAGGTAGAATGCCCCTGGGTTCAATCCCCAGTGCCACACACACACAAAAAAAATGATTCTTGCAGCCTGATAACTTACCTTTTCCATGTTGAGCATTAGGCTTTTGTAGGACTGCCTCTCCCAAGTTTCTCACAAGAATCGGACTGTATTTCCTGTATTTCCTGGGTAAAGCCAGAGCCAGTGATTCAGCCCCATTTGCTGCAACCCCCATCTGGATCCTGGACTCTTGTACTCAAATCTTAAGTCTAAAGCAACATTCGGGAAGTGCTATCACTGTCTAGAGAGAAGACTGACTTGAAGAGTTGTTCTACTTCCACTTTGCTGGATAGCTCTCCTTTAAGAAAGTCTGCAAAGTCAGAGTTCAAAGTTCACAGGTGAGAGGGGCCAGTGCTGCCCAGCATCAAAGCATGCTCAGCAGGCCACGTGGAGGAGCTTAAAGTGTTTGCCAATCGTTAAAACTCTGTGGAAGAATGTTGCTATTCACAACACAGAATTGAAGACAGTGCATATTTATAGGTAACAGGTGAATTAAATTTATCAAATGAAATGTTGACAAACTTCAATTAAAGTAATGCAACCTAGCTGGGCATGGTGGTGCACATTTGTAATCTCAGTATTTGGGAGGCTGAGCTAGGAGGATCCCAGGTTTGCGCCCAGACTCAGCTACTTAGTGAGGCCCTCCGCAACTTAGTGAGAACTTGTTTCAAAATAAAGTATAAAAAATAGGGCTGGGGTGTAGCTTGGAGGTAGAAGCCTCTGGGTTCAATCCCCGGTACTGCAAATAAAATAAAATAAAATAAAGTAATGCAACCTTACACTCAGCTCATCACATAAACTGAAGAGTTAACTGCATATTTAAAAAATAGTGAGTTGTTCAAGCACATAAATAAATGAAATAGTGTTCAGGCAAGAGGGCTCATGCCGACGGCCATCAGGAAATAGCAGAATGTAATTAACTTGGAAAAACCATCAGTGATGCATTATAAATGTGACCACTGCATAATTTAATCATCCTCCTTAATGTTTTTCACACTTGCAAAACAAAGTCATGATTAGACATAGCAAAGACCAGAACATATTTTCACCAAATCTACTTTCCCCACATCCTGGGCACACACCTTATGATAACATGCCCTAAAAGTAATTTTTTTAGCCTCATTTTCTACCCTAATACTAAGGACCTCCTGCCCTTTGGCCACATAGCTATGCTAATGATCTCCTAACCTTTGACCAACAAAGCTCATGAAACTGGTTCCTGCCCCTGGACAAAGCCCACGAAATTGGCTCCCCGCCTGTAGGCCCAGCCCACGCCCCTAGACCTACCCCCTTGCTTCTAAATAAGGAAAAATTTACTATGATTGATTGATTTAAAGCAAACCCCGCGAACTCGGCCTCTGCTCTCTATAAAAGGAAACTGTGAGCTGTACGAGGGGCTGCCATTTCTGCCCCTGCTGGAGAGCAGTAGCCCCGCGGTAATAAAAGCCTCGCCTTAACTGAGTCTGGTGGTCTTGGACCCTTTGTCCTGCACTCTCGGGGTTTATCAACCTACGTGTGCACTCCCCGGCCTCCCGTCAGCGATTGAGATTTGGCCAGTGGAATAAGAACGGGTAAGGAATGCCCTTCCAGGCCCTGAAAGCCTCCCGTACGATGCTCTTGTGTTTTTCTACCTTCCATCTCTGCCAGACAGATGCAGAGGATCCCAAAAAAAGGAAGAGAGTGCCCGGAGTCACAGAGAAATGCAAATCCACTAGATGGGAGGAGCCTGAATCCCTGTATTATCACAGGGAGCAGAGCTGGCTACACCAAACTGCACTGTACTGTGACCTGCGGAAGCGACACACTGTTATCGTGTTAAGTCGCTGAAATCCTGAGGTTACATGAATATTGCTGAAGTTACCTTCTTGGACTAATTCACATTCTTACGTGGCATTCTGTCTTTTTACTTGAGAAATTGACTGACTGTGGACAACATGTATTTATTTTTCCCATAGTTAGAACATATTTTGACTCTTTGTCAATGTTCCTTGAGTTAGGTATGTCTTTCCATGTCAAAATAATTTGACAGCAGATAAATAATACTGAACTGTGCAATCATCTTATACACAGTCCTTTAGACAGTCATGTTAACTCATGATGCTAAATTTAGAATAAAAAATTCTTTATTTTTAAAATAGTGTTAGATTCCTTCTTTTTTTGGGGGGGGTGCGTACAGTGGATTGAACCAAGGGGCATTCTACCTCTGAGCTATACTCCCAGTCATTTTTCTTTTTTAGTTTGAAACAGGTTCTCTCTAAGTTGTTGAGGGTCTCACTAAGTTGCTGAGGCTTGTTTTGAACCTGAGATCCTCCGGTCTCAGCCTCCTATTGTTGTACAAGGCGCGAGAAACAGAAATTCCAAGACCACCAACTCAGTTAAGGCGAGACTTTAATACCGCGGGGCTACCGTCCACCAGCACAGGCTAGAACAGCAGCCCCTTGTGTAGCTTACAGCTCTCTTTTTATAGAACAAGCTGGGGTCACAGACACAGATTTTTGCAGTTTGGGTTCGAATTAGCCAACCACAGAAAGTGTTCCCTTATTTAGAAGTAAAGTGATTAGTTTAGGGTAGGGGGTTAGACACAGAGGTGGGGGTCGGTTTTTAGGGCTCTGTCCGGAGCGGAGGTAGGGGCAAGAACTGATTTATTGGGTATTGTCCTTAGGGGCAATAAAGGCAGGAACTGGTTTATCAATAAAGGCAGGAACTGGTTTTTCCGTCCTTGGGGAACTAGTCTTGTCCTTGGAGCAGTAAAGACAGGGAATTTAATTTTTAGGGTAGAAAACGAGGCTAAAAAATTACTTTTTCGGGTACATTATTACA
>PVJS01064943.1:0-10104 GCA_004027185.1 Glis glis | reverse complement strand
CTGGCTGTGAACCCGGATCCTCCTGTCTCAGCCTCCCAAGTGCTGGGATTACAAGCATGTGCCACCACACCTGGCTTATTCTTTATTTTGAAACAGTCTCACTAAATTGCAGAGGGCCTCACTAAGTAGCTGAGGCTGGCCTTGAACCTGTGATCCTCCTGTCTCAGCCTCCCAAGTACTGGGATTACAAGTGTGCGCCACCACGCCTGGCTTCTACACTCATTTTGTAACTGAGCGTGCTGAATTCTAAAAATATTTCCCCACCCAAGTTGTGTAGGTCCAATGAGATGGAGCACCATGAGATGTAACTGGGAAGTTTTGCTCCCCTCTCTCTTCCTTTTTTAATCTCATATTATTTGAGTCATTTTCACTTCATTAAATATGAGTGGCTTCTTCATGAAAACAAAAATAAAAGTGTAACCTGAGGACAGCTATAGTACCAATTCTCCTCTGTGGAAGAGCAGAGCGGATCTCCGAGTGGCCGTGATGCAGCGACCCAGGACAGGAGTTGCCTGCCGTTGCTTTGCGCTTTGCCCGTTGGTCAGCAGCTGCACATCCTGAGGCCTTGTGCTCCTGCAACAGGAAGAACATAAAGGGCCGGGTGGTACACCAACCCATTCTGCATTCCCGTGCTGGTTGCTACCTGCGGAGATGTCATATCGGGTCCTTTTATTATTTTCATTTTACAGACAAAAAAAGTAGGTAGGCCTGGAGAGGTTAAACACTTCATTCACTGATTATGTATTTATTATTCCAACTAATAAGTATTGAGTACCTACCGTGCCTCAAGCCTGCTTTTATGGCTATGAACAAAAGTCCTTATGAAAGTGACATTTTATTTTTTATTTTTTTGGTACTGGGGATTGGACCTAGGGACGTTCTACTCTGAGCTACAGAAGTAGATTTTTTTTTGTTTGTTTGCGGTACTGGGGATTGAACCCAGGGGCGTTCTACCTCCGTGTTACACCCCCGGCCCTATTTTTTTATTCTTTATTTTGAAGCAGGGTCTCACTAAGTTGCGGAGGGCCTCACTAGGTAGAGAGAGAGAGAGACAGGGAGAGGGAGAGATAGATAGATAGAGAGAGAGAGAGAGAGAGAGAGAGAGAGAGAGAAAGAGAGCTGAGGCCGGCCACGAACCCAGATCCTCCGGTCTCTGCCTCCCAAAGTACTGGGATTACAAGCGTGCGCCACCACGCCCGGCTCAGAAGTATATATTTTTTTAAAATTTCAAAACAGAGTTTTACTAAGTTGCTAAGGCTGGCCTCGAACCTGCGATCCTCCTGTCTAAGCCTCCCGAGTACTGGGATTATAGGTGCGTACGACTACCTTTTAATGGGGCAGGCATAAACAAAATGTACCTTGGCCAGGGTCGCGCAGCTGAAGTGGTAACTGAGGAATGAACTTCGGTCTAGCTGCAGAGCCCGTGGGTTTGGCCACTATTATGCCACATTGAGAAAGAAGGGGACGCGGGCCCTGGAGAAGGTCATCTGTCGTCTCCCGAGAAGCCTTCCTGGAAGGCATGGCTGTGTGAGTAGATCACAGGCCAGCCCTTCCTTCTGCACCTCCTCACTCTACAAGTTCCACCAGGGAGAGGATGACTCTCTCCTATCGACAGTGACGTTTGCTGTTCTTAGGATTCCAATTTATGTGTTCCCCTTTCCTGACTCCACAGCCAACCTACCTGCCCTGTGTTCTTCCCTTCACGTCATTCCTAGTGCAAATGTCAATTCAACCTAAGGTATTGTTGATTGATAAAAACTAATTTATAGCCAGGCGTGGTGGCGCACGCCTATAATCCCAGTACTTGGGAGGCTGAGACAGGAGGATCACAGGTTTGAGGCCAGCCTCAGCAACTTAGTGAGGCTCTCAGCAACTTAATGAGACCCTGTTTCAAACTAAAAAATAAAGTAGGGCTGGGGGTGTAGCTCAAAGGTAGAATGCCCCTGGGTTCAATCTTCAGTACCCCCGCCCCTAAAGTTAAAGTATCTTAGCAGAGCCCAGTAATGAAGCAGATGCCAGGATTTTCACAAACATCATAGACCAGTGGGCAGATATAGTTAAGTGAGGCTAGGCAAAAACTTTCAATATCATACAAAATTACCCTTAGAAATAGGGCAATTGATTAGAGTCTTATCACCTGAAGTTATATGGATTCACCTTAACTTAATAAAATTACATTACCAGTTCTTGTTATTCCTTCCTTATTAATGAAACAAGGCTCTTCTTGTCTTTTAAATGTAGATATTTGACAGATGTAGATTTTTTCCAAATATCTAGAGTTAATCCTCATTTACTAGTTTCAGGATTTGTCTAGATTTTAATTTATGAAGAAAATATTTGCTGGGCATAGTGGCGCATGCCTGTAATCCCAGTACTTGGGAGTCTGAGACAAGAGGATTGAAGACTTGAGGCCAGCCTCAGCAATTTAGTGAGATCCTCAGGAACTTAGCAAGACCCAGTTTCAAAATAAAAAGACAAAAAGGGTCGGGGGTGTAGTTTGGAGGTAGAACACCCCTGGGTTCAACCCCCAGCACAAACAACACACACACACACACACACACACACACACACACACACACACACACGAGAAAATATTTATATTGCTTAGCTTCTTTAACATATTTGGAGTTAAGTAGGCTTTTACCTTAGTCCAGTGTTTATTTGAGAACCCTGGGAACTTTATAAAGGATTTAAGTTGCTTCTGCTAGACACTGTTGATAGTATAAATACAGGAAAAAATTTTCTCTGCTATTAATTCATCCTGATGTCAGATATTATTAGTCCCCTGGAAGTCAGCATTAGTTTAATTTTTTTTTAATCTGTGAAAACTAGAGAGGAATGGGAACCCAGAGGAAAGAATGCGCGGCCATCCTGTAGCCTATTAGCGCTGCACGGAGCGAGTTATTCCTCTGAATCTCTGTAATTAAGAGGTTTAGACAAATTCAGTGAGCACACTTGGTATTGAAAACTTTACACACCCTTTCCATTTTCTTTCTTTTTAGTACATCATGTGAGATGCTTGCAAACACAAGGACCTTTATTTCTTGACAAAGGGGACAGTGATGCTGGACAAGCGGCTCTCTTGTCCTCAAAAATAAGAAGGAGAATCTGTTCCAAATTTCGGAGCAGAGTAACCAGAATGAAAACCATATATTGTCGCTATTCCTCCTTTATTTTCTAAATGCCTTTTATCAAACAGGGGAAACTATTTATGTATACCTGCTCATGCTTTCTGCAAATAACTTGAAAAACAAAGATTCTTAAGTAGTTCAGGGTCAAACAGTACATGATTGTTCAAATCAAACAAAGCGTTGACTTACCTGTCCTTGGGAATTTGACATAAAATAAAGAAACTGGCAGACTGATTGTTCTTTCTCTCACACACGCCTGGATGGACAGTTACACAATCATCTGGCAACAAGGATCTAGGGCCTTCTGCACTCTGGGCTGTGTGTGCTCCCGCTGAGAAGGCGAACGAGAATCAGACAGGGCCTCTGCCTGGGCACAGCTCATTTTGGAAAACAAGCTAGGAAAACAAACAAATAATTACAAGGTTGGGAGATTTGTGCTCCAATTAAGAGCACCTGGCAGGCACCAAGGGCTCCCTTACCCAGAGACCCAGAGCTAGCCCGAGAAGATGCACAGCCAAACAATGCACCGATTTTATATATATATTTGGCAGTACTGGAGATTGAGCCTAGGGGCATTCTACCTCCAAGCTATACCTCCAGTCCTATTTTTTATTCTTTATTTTGAAACAGGGTCTCACTAAGTTGCAGAGGGCCTCACTAAGTAGCTGAGGCTGGCCCTGGCCGTGCCGTGAACCTGCAATCCTCCTGTCTCAGCCTCCTAAGTACTAGGATTACAAGTGTGCACCACCACACCTGGCAATGCACCAATTTTAAGTCTTCATTGGTTCCAACCAATGCTGCAGGACACTTGGTTACCATTCATCATCTGTAAGCATGGGTGGCCGATGACCATAGGTAGGGTCATTTTGAGAGAGGGTCTCTGACACAGCCAACTTCGATTTAATGGCCTTCCCTGGGAAGTGCTATATTCCTGACCTTTTTTTTTTTTTTTTGGTACTGTGATTGAACCCAAGCGTATTCTACCTCTGAGCTACACCCCCACATCTATTTTATTTTTTGTGTTTGAAACTGAGTCTTAGTAGGTTGCTAAGAGTCTCACTAAGTTGCTGAGGCTGGCCTTGAACCTGTGATCCTCCTGTCTCAGCTTCCCAAGTACTGGGATTACAGGTGTGTGCCACTACACCCAGCTGTGGGTCTTCTTTTCAAAGCTTATAGCTCATATATAGAAGAAACTTAGAAGTTTTCCCCCAACTTGGCGGTAAACCTAAAAAGTCACCTGATTTTTACCAAATAAGTTTGAAGCTGAAAGAAACTTTAAAAAAATCAATAACAACAATGACAAAGGTTATTCGATCTATTGTTTTAGGGGAAAGATCAAAACATGTACAGTGGATCCTTGGTATCTGTGGGGGATTGGTTCTAGAACCCTCTCAGATTCCAAGGTCCTTAAATGCTCCAGTTTCTTATATAAAAGGCTGTACTCTAGCATTTGCATATAAATTATCCACATCCTTCCATCTACTTTAAATTACCTCTAGGTTACTGCAAGTTGAGCAGGGAGTTGGATTCTACGTGGAACGCTGTAGTATTTCTCTCTGACCTCCAAAGGGAGGGCGAGATCAGCCATTGTTAGCTAGAGCTGTCGGGAAACCACAGAAGTGATGCGTTTCCTCTTGGCCCCAGTTCACCTGGCAAGGACACATCCTCTGGGGTGGGGAGGAGACGCTTGGGTGCTGGCCCGACACCAGCCCCCGCGTGGATGGGACTGCAGGGTCACCTCCCTGGCCTCCTGCTGTTGCTTTCTTATCCCTTCCTCAGCACTGATTCTCTCCCCCCTTCCTGTCTTTCTCTTCCGCTTTCTGTTCGACTGATCCTTTTATTCTCCCTCTTTCCTTTAGAATTTAAGATGTGGTCAATTTGAGACATGTATTCTACTTTTGAGACACTGCAATTTATAGAAGAGAAAGGGCTCCCGAGTCACACAGACCTGGGCTCTCAGATTTGTGCCTGATGGGCGAGTTATATGACCTCTTAAAACTCTGTGGCCTCATCTATAGGAGTGAGGATACTAATCTTTCTTAAGTTACTTGAAGGAATAAATAGGACAATAAATATCAAATGCGTGGCACATGGATGGCTCTCAGTAGATGTTTATTTATTCTCCACTTCCTTTTTCCCGACTTTTGGAAGTATCAGGCATTCCGTAGTTATTAAATAGATGCTCATTATTTATTTACTTATTGGGTTGATGGGATTGAACACAGGGCCTGGCCCATGCTAGCTAGGAAAGCACTCTACCACTGAGGTATATCCCTGGCCCTTAACTTTTTTTTTTTTTTTTTTTTTGAGACAGGGTCTTCCTAAGTTGCCCAGGCTTGTTTCAAACTTGTGATTCTCCTACCTCAGCCTCTCAGGTATTACAGGTGTGCACTACTGAGCTTGGCAATACATGCTCCCCCCACCCCCGCCAGGGGAGCGGGGATTGAACCCAGGGGCATTCTATCTCTGAACAATACTCCCAGACTTATTTTTATTATTTTATTTTTTATTTATATTTATATTCAGGATCTTGCTAAGTTGCGGAGGGCCTCACTAAGTTAATGAGGCTGGTCTCAAACCTGTGTTCCTCCTGTCTCAGCCTCCCAAGTACTGGGATTGCAGGCATGGGCCACCACTTCCAGCAATACATGTTTATTGAATGAGTGTTTGGAGTTCAATTTAGTAGACCTGCAAACACTTGGAATAGTTGAGATTGCGGTGATTTAACATTAATTATTGTAGCCCTGTTGTGCCAGGCACTGGGATCAGGAGTCCTTGCTATACAATGTCTGATGTGACCCTCCCCAATTGTTTAAGATAGTCATTATTTTCATTATCCAAGATACAATCTTTATTATACAGACTAAGAAATGAAGGTTTAGAAGAGTGGAGTAATTCACAAGGGGTCACAACGCAGAATCTTGATACCAAGACCAAACCCCTAAGCCACTAGGTTCGGCTGCAGAGTTGCTTGTTATTTATGATCCCCTGCACCCCCATAAGAAGGGCAGGGCCCAGCAACTGGAGGATCATTTGCTTCCTGAGTGCAAAGTGAAGTCATCCTTCTTAAAGATAGTGTAACTAATATGCAGTTATACAAAATTGAAAGATTCGAGACAGAGCTGCATTGTTCTCATAGGAAAAGACAAATGTGAAGGGATGGGAGATATGGAAAATTTATTGGTCTGGGGAGGGGAAATGGATTGAGAGTGACATTCTAGGACAACCCAGAGCCCCAGGGCTGGTAGATAACAGAAAGGTCAGATGGGGAATTTCATTAGGTTATTTGCAGTTTAAGATGCAAAATATGCCTTCTTTTTGTCTCCTACCCAAACTGATAAGATGGACATTGTTCTCTGAAACTCTGTGAAGAGTCTTTGCTTGGAGCCAATGTGATATCGACTGAGCTGGAGGACACACAAGGACCCAGGACACGGGGACAACAGATCAGTGAAGCCCAGACCATCTTTTCCTGCTTCCTTTCCCGCCATTTTCTTTCTCTTCTACATCTACACTTTCCTTTTCCAGGCTGTGCCCTTGTTAATTCAGCTTTTGCTGCTAAATACAGTTGTCCCTTGCTACCCATAGGGGATTGGTTCCAGGACTCTGGAGGATACCCAAATCCACGGATGCTCTAGTCCCTTATATAAAATGGCATATTTGCATATAATCTACGCAATCCTCCCATATATTTTAAATCATCTCTAGATTACTTATAATACCAAGTGCCAATGTAAATGATATGTAAATAGTTGTTATTTACTGTACTGTATTGTTGAGGGAATAACAACAAGAAAAATCTGTATACGTTCAATACAGATGCAATTTTCTTCTCAAATATGTTTGCTCTGCAGTCGTTTGATTCTGTGGATGCAGAACCTGTGGATACAGAGGGCCTGCTGTGCTTTATGTACTACAGGGATCTAGAGGTGGGGATGACAGCGTTCCTTGGAAGTCCACTAGAACCTCATCTATCCTTTGGATGAAGCAGAGTCAGGTATGTGTGAGTTCTACTCTATAATATAACTATTAAGAATGTTGGCATTTTAGTCATTGCAATATCACCAAATTGGCGTTAGACTGCCAACTGAGTGTCCCCCAACCCTGGGGGACTGATTGTATTAAATAGTTTTCTAACAAACAGATCACAAATGAAACCTTTTAAAAATAAATTGGTGAAATCCTAACAATGTGTTTATGTGTTTTCTCATCTTTCATAGAAAGTAGTAATAGATCAGGGGCCGGGCGTGGTGGCGCACGCTTGTAATCCCAGTACTTTGGGAGGCGGAGACCGGAGGATCCGGGTTCGCGGCCAGCCTCAGCTCCTGCGCGCGCGCTCTCTCTCTCTCCCTGTCTCTCTTTCTCTCTCTCTCTCTCTCTACTTAGGGAGGCCCTCCGCAACTTCGTGAGACCCGGTCTCAAAATAAAGTATAAAAAATAGGGCCGGGGGCATAGCGCGGAGGTAGAACGCCCCTGCGTTCAATCCCCGGTACCGCAAAAAAAAAAAAAAAAAAGAAAGTAGTAATAGATCAGATTGTGTACTGCTGTTAGCAAAGTGAAGCAGTGATAAGAGGAGTAATTTTTGGATTATGTTTAAAATGCCAAAATTCCTGAAAAATAGAATCCAATTGACAGAGTCTGGGTATCCCGAGCTCTTTGGTGAGTGTTGTTCACCAAAAGTTGTTGCTCTGGAAAATTTAGTACAGACTTAAAACTTTAATGTGCACACAAATAACCTGGAGATATTGTTCAAGTGCAGATTATGATCAATACATCTGGTGGGGAGGGTAACCCAAGATTTTTCTTCTTTTGGGGGGATACTGGGGATTGAGCTTGGGGCATTCTTCCTCTGAGATATACCCCCAGCTTTTTAGATTTTTATTTTGAAACAGGGTCTCATTAAGTTGCTAGGACTGGCCTTGAACCTGCGATCCTCCTGTCTCCTCCTCCCAAGTACTGGGATTACAGGCATGCACCACCTCACCTGACTAGATTCTTCATTTAAAACAAACTCTCAAGTATGTTGATGCTGCTGGTTCATGGACCACACTCTGAACAGCGAGGGTTTAGTGGATGGTAACTTTCCTCTGTTGCATTTTCTGCAACAATGAAAAAAGATAAGAACAGAGTCCGTAGGTATGGGCTCCCAAATTGACATTCCCTATCTTTAGAAAGAGTCCAGAGAAATTGCATTGCACTCATTTTGCAAATACAGTCATGTGCCACAAAATGATGTTTTGGTCAACAATGGACTACATATGCGCTACTCACGTGTCTGTGGTGATGCTGTTATGAATAAATCTACTGCACTGCCAGCCATATAAAAGTATAGTACATACAACTATATACAGCATATAATACCTGATAATAAACAATTATGTTATTTTTGTGTATTTACTAGCTATACCTTTTTTTTTCTTGCATTACTGGGAACTGAATTCGGTGCCTAATACATGATAGCTAGTTCTCTACTACTGAGCTACATCCCCAGCCCTAACTATACATTTTATCAGCAATTTATTTTTTATTTATTCTTCTCTTTTTATATTCCCCAGTATTTTATTTTATGTATTTTAATATACTTTTATTGGTGCATTGTAGTCTCACATCATAATGTAGTTCATAGTGATAGAGACATACACGCACACAGCACTTGGTGAGCTTTCCCCCGGCTCCCTCCCCACTCCCCCTTCCCATACAGGACAATGAGATTGGCATTGGTAATTTCACATATGTACATAGTGTCAATGGAAGTGTTTCCTCCATTAATTCTCTCTCCCTTCTCCACCACCCTCCCTAGGACCCCTCCATCACTCCACTGGGGTTTCTCCTGCATTATCTAAAGTCCCTCTTATATCCTAATTATTCCCTAGCTTCCACATATGAGAGAAAACATATGACCCTTCACTGTCTGTGACTGGCTAGTCTCACTTAACATAATGTTCTCCAGGTCCATCCATTTTCCTGCAAATGACATAATTTTGTTCTTCTTTATTGCTGAGTAGAATTGCTGTGTGTATCTCCCATAATTTTATAATCCATTCATCTGTTGATGGAAATACAAATGGCCAATAAATATATGAAAATGTTCAACATCATTATCATCAATTTAGAATGCACTCCTTCTACTTAAAAAGAAAGAAAAGTTTACTGTGAAGCACTACTCTGTGTTATACCAGCAGCAACCCCGTACATCTGTTTACCACATCTCTTGATTGCATCAAGAGGCTGTGTGGAGTGATCGACCTATTGTACATCTAGCTTGTTGGAAGTACACTCCATGTCCATCACACAGTGATGAAATCACCCAATGAGGCACTTCTCAGGACACCTCCTGTCATTAAGTGATGCATGACTGTGTTTGCTTTTCTGATCCCAAGATTGCTTTCCATGTACCTTTAGAGTCCATACTTTTAGCAACCCTAGAGCTCAGACAATATTACAAGAGAGTTGTTTGTTTTCAGCGAACCATGATTTTAATATAGCAACTCAATGGAGTCAAAAGACCCGCGGGTTGACTCACCAGTCTTGATGCAGCTGCCACCCTGCTTACTAGCATGATATCCAGACATCTACCCCAGGTGGCTGTCAGTTCACCGAGCTCAGGTTTGAGAAAAACATTCCACTCGAGAGTTGAAGAAGGTGGAAATAGAGTGCTGGGGCAAAGACTGTCAGAAGATGTACTGGTATAATTTCTTACATGACATTAGAGGTCAATCATAACTTATAGTGTTTAATCATTTGCAATCACAGAGCACCTTCACCTGAGTCATGTCATTTGATCTTCATGCAAACCTAAGAGGCAGCCCTAAAAAGAAAAAATGATAAAGAAACAAGGGACAAGAGGTAAAGTGATTTGTTCAAAATACCTGGTAGAATGAGCCGGGCGTGGTGGCGCACGCTTGTAATCCCAGTACTTTGGGAGGTGGAGACCGGAGGATCCGGGTTCGCGGCCAGCCTCAGCGCGCATGCG
>PVJS01064942.1:0-10103 GCA_004027185.1 Glis glis | reverse complement strand
CTACTGGGTATCATACCAAAGGGATTGAAACCAGAAAACTACAGTAATATATGCATACCCATGTTCATAGCAGCACAATTCACAGTGGCCAAATTATGGAACCAACCTAGGTGTCCATCAACAGATGAGTGGATTACAAAATTGTGGGAAATACACACAATGGAATTCTACTCAGCAATAAAGAAGAACAAAATAACAGTGGAAGGATCTGGAGAACATTATGTTAAGCAAGATCAGTCAATCACAAAAAAAGAAGGGACATATGTTTTCATTAGTATGTGCAATCTAGAGAGTAGTTTGGACACACAAGGGACTCCAGTTGATAATGGAGAACCCTCAGCGGGGGTTCTCCAAGGGAAGGGGAAGGGCAGGAAAGAAGCAAATGGTCGAATTACTATCATAAACAATGTGTACATGTGAAAATATACCAACATCATTCTTGGTACTTCATATGGGTGGGGGGAGGCAGGGGGACACTAAGAGCTGTGTGCATATATATTAACATCAAATAGATATTCATTGTGATGTAAGACTCCAATGCACCAATAAAAGCACGTTAAAAATAACAAAAAAGAAATAACAAATGAAATTTTCTGAGAGAAGAAAAATGAAGTTTGTGAGTTATGAAGCTACTTTTAAAGCAATGAGATCTATATTTGAGGAATATTATCTTTTTGTATGTGTATGTGATACTGGGATTTATCCCAGGGGCATTTTACCTCGAAGCCACATCCACAGCCCTATTTTATTTTTGTTTTTGAAACAGGGTCTCACTAAGTTAACCACACACTAGCCTTGAACCTGTGATCCTCCTGTCTCAGCCTCCCCAGCACTGGGATTATAGGAGTGCAACACTATGCCCAGCAATATTATTTTTTGATGCTAAAAATATGAAACGTAATTATACACCATTTTTATCAATTGGGAAGAATTTGGATTTAGTGATTATTAATAAATACTATTAGAGTGCTTACCCAAGACTACTATCACCTGCTTAATAAAAGACGACTCATTCATGACTGTAAAACTGGAGACCCAGCCGGGCGTGGTGGCGCACGCTTGTAATCCCAGTACTTTGGGAGGCGGAGACTGGAGGATCCGGGTTCGCGGCCAGCCTCAGCTCTCTCTCTCTCTCTCTCTCTCTCTCCTTAGTGAGGCCCTCCGCAACTTCGTGAGACCCGGTTTCAAAATAAAGTATAAAAAATAGGGCCGGGGGTGTAGCACGGAGGTAGAACGCCCCTGCGTTCAATCCCCGGTACTGCAAGAAAAAAAAAACTGGAGACCCATATATTAGAATAAGATTTGATATCCACATTAGAGACACGAATTCCAATGGATTCCCCTCTCACTTTTGCTACCTACATACATAGAAAGTTCCTGAAATGTCTGCTAAAGTTTCTTAGATGTTTATATAAATCACACAAAAGTATGCTCCTCCTTATTTCCCTCCAATATATTTTTGATTTCCACTTTCCAGAAGATTTTACACTGACTTGACTCTAAGCTAATGAAGATAAAAGAGACTTACTTTAAAAGGAAAGAAAATAAAGGATAGGGATATTGGTGGATTATGAAAATTGAATCTCTTACCATTTTACAAGAGAGAATTATCTGGGAAGCTGACATTTGATATGTGCAGTTAGATTGGCCTTATGGTCCCTGTTTTTTGGCATTTTGCATCAACAGCAGACAACTCTTTAATATAAAGATACAAGAAATAAATCCAGGTGAAGACAAAGTAACACTGACCTGTGCATACTGTCTCTGTCAAAGACACAGTGTGATTTGTGAGAGAGTATCATGTGAGTCTCAAGGGCGTTGAGCTCAAAAGATCAAGTTGTCTTCTGAGCATATTAAGTGAATCTTTAATAAATCTATATGGGTTATTAATCTTATCCATGATCTTATTTAAACCTTTCTTGAAATATATATACATATGTTTGCATATATATGTATATGTGTGTATATATATATATATATATATATATATATATATATCTTTATGAAATAAAATCCAACTTGATTTCAACCTCAAAGTATACACAATTCTTTTAACCCTTTAATGTCAATATGTCTCAAATATGGCTCTGTTTAGTAATTAGGTATCCCTATTATCCCCTAAAAATGGAAAATTTTTTAGGTTCTGAGCTAAATCCTCAAGGGTTATCTTTAGCTTTAAGAGCCATTCTTTTAAAAGATCACTGAAACTATAAATCAGAAAATTACTAGATTATCCAACCTTTGCATTCCAATCTTGTTTCTGCTCAGTTTCCAAATTACCATTTTGTAACCATTACCTTTCTCTTCCTAGTCCTTGCAGAACAATGAGTCTGTTGGATGATATGTCAGGGATTTGCTTGCTTATTGCTCTAAGGATGCCTTTTAGGGTGTCCACAGGCTACGTGGTCAGTGGTTCTTGTCTAGAAGTAATACCACTTATCACACCAACATTCTCCATGTACTATTGCCATACTAACTTGATTAAAGCAGTTTTTCCCCTTTCAGATATCTACTCAGAAACCTTCAATGACTTTCTCTTTCCTACTGCCCCAACCCAGACCCTGCAAGGGTTTTAAGGACTCCAGCTGCATAGTTAGAACCCCAGTGATCCAACCTGATTGCTTACTTCTCCGTAACTCACATAGCCTAAGGTAGATTAACTGTTCTATTCGTATCCTTTCCCTACTGATCTTAATATCACTTTTGTATTTCTGTCCCGGTTTAACCTACTTTTCTCCCAGTGACATCATGCATGTTTTCATGTCATTGTTACTGCTGTTGATATTTACCAGTAACAGGTAAATATAATAGTCAATAGTTCGTTGTCTAAGTGAGGATACTTTCAGAAGTGAAGAGGGTACTACTCATGATAGGCCTGGATAAGAGACATAAACCAGAATGTTTCAGGCAATCTGAGACTTTCCCAAGCAAACAAAGTCTCACAGTTACCTTGTAAGATAACTTTTGTATAATATTTAAATAATAATATTGAACTTCTACAAATTAGAAAATTATTGGCCAAACCATAAATCTACTTTGGACTTAGTTACCAAGGGAAAAAAAAGCAGCTGCACTCTTAATTTAGAGAAATGCAGACCTGATTTTAAAATAGCTAGTTCCCCACCATCAATGTTTTGTGTTTGACTCATCACACTAAACCACTGTCTTTTAAAGGGATAAAATAAATTCAATATATCAGCAATTTCTATGTTAATGAGGACATGGTCATTGTTTATTATTTTTTGCAAACTAGCTTAAGAAAGTATTAGTAGTATTAGTAGAAAAAATGTGCTGCTCTTATCCTTATCTCATAATGTCTGGCTTCCACAAAAGTTCTTCAAACATAATCAAACATGAATTAGCCAAATATTAATATAAATTTACAGGCTCTTAAGGGTTAATTCAGTTAATCAAAACTAATCCAATTTATCTTGTCTGTTTAAGCTTATAAGACACTGGTAAAAATCTCTCTATAATTAGTCTTAAGACATTAGGCAACAACAGCAAAAAAATACAGCAATGTGTTTAAAATCACACAAAAGATACCCACATATCTCTCTCCTCAAAAGTCACACTCAGAGAATGCAGGAAGGAGGAGGACTACCCAGCCAATGACAGGCCAAGGACTCCACTCCGTGCAGAAGAATCCCAATTCTGAGAGGGAAGAGCCTGCCTCGGTTCTGCAGCCAGTGGTCCTCTCATGAAATAAGTAACAACATCAATAATAACTGTGCATGCATGACTATATCACAATGAGTGTCAGTATTATATATAAGTATAATGTACCAATAAACAGTAATTTTAAAATAATAACATTGTTTAACATTCATTAAGCACTTAAATATATAAATATTTAATATAAATATATAATATATAAATATTATATAATATGTAAATAATATATAATATATAAATATATAATATATAAATAATATATAAATATGCATATAAATATATAAACATATATATATAAGGCAATACTGAATGTTCAGGGTTTCTTTACATTATTCCTAATTATCATCTGAAATTCTAATGTATTGCTGCAGTACCTGGAGACTACCTTGATCAACAATAGGCCAACAGAAATGAGTTACTGAGAACTCAGTGGAACCCCTGTTTATACAGCTATTTAAACAGCGTACATGATCGCATGTCCTCGGGCTTATTAGTCACTTCCCAGTAGGGATGTGTTTTATAGAAATTATGACTCTGATGTAAAACTAGTTTGAGGTGCTGTATAAACAGCCTGGGAGTGCCTTTCACTGCCACTCGGGCGCTGCAGTGTCTTCATTTCTGTGATACGTGCGGCTCTCACTAGCTTTCATGTTCCAACAGAAAACCAATTTTCCCCGTTGTGGGAGAAATGACCAGGTAGGAAACGCTATTAATTCTGCATGAAAGAAGGGAAGTTAAAAAAATCTTCAGCTTTTAAAAATCAGTGCTTTATATTCCTCTGGCACATCGCACAAGTGCTCAGGCATCCCTGGAGAAGAGGCATTTACTTGGAGCCTCCTCGTGCAGATTCATTTCCGCTGAATGCAGCCAAGCAGAGATGCCATTCTTTTTGCCAAAACACATTGGCTTCTTTACAAAAAAGTCAAGTCTCAAGCCCATAGGACATGCCTCAAAGAGCATATGCCCCTCTTGTCTCACGCGGCAGCCCCTCTTTCTTTGTTCCAAGGTAGGTGCACCGCGATGACACTATGTTCTATTAAATTCACCCAGCATCTACCTTTGGAATTCAGCGTGTTGCCCTAGAGTTCATAAATCTCAACTCTGGCCCAATCTCTATGTTAGAGTTGGAAGGCATTAGGAAACAGAAAGGGGAACTTAAATAGCAATCACTATAGGAGCCTATTCCCAAGTCTCTTTCTAAATTCACACTAATCTACAAAAGAGCCAAAGCCAAAGCAATCATTATTAGAGTTGACTTTGCATAACCACCTTGGGAACCCTGAGATTCCCAAGACTAGTCTTAGGAACTGATTTGCATATCTATTCTGGAGCTTGATGGGGAGCAGGCATAAAGAAGTGAGAAGTACTGCCAGGTTCTTCAGACCCCTGAGTTTGCACACTGTTAGCTGAAAGTTATAGGTTCTACCATGTACCAATCAATCTAGTGAAGAGGCGGTCTGAGGGGCAGGAGAGGAATCCATGTGAAGGGGAGTTCAAGTCCACCAGGTAGGGTGAAAGGGACTGAGTGGGAAGAAAAACAAAAGTAGTGTGGTAGTTTGCGCACTTGCTTCCTCAGTGCATTGGGGACTATAAAGAGGATTCCTTGAAGACCCACGTCCCGGAAGGCAGAGCACATGGAGACTGTTGGAACATTGCCGGGGCTGCCCTCTGGACCCAGGCACTAGCTGAGGCTCTGTGAGATGCCAGCAACAAAGAACAGAAAATACACACTTCAACAATACCAATGCTCTCTCGCTTCTTCTTGGCATGATAGGGATAATCTGAAAGGCCACACGTAACAATAGAACCTATATTGGCAAATCTTGTTCTCATAATACTAAGACATTCAGATCAGAATCTGCCAACAATCTCTCCCTAGAAAGTCAGTTTAGGGACCCACGTGTATTAGGCTCACCTGACTATAGTGGTCCCCAACCCTCCTGCAACTGAATGCTGCTCCTCCTGAGATTCTCCATTCCTGAAAGAGCTTGGAAATTAAAGCTACAGGTTGATTTTCAGATTAAGGAATTTTTTTTGATTAGCCTCTTCCATGGCCATTCACCATGCTAACTTCTGCAACCTTCAATGGCTCATTCATTCATTACTGAGCATTGATTCAGTGCCAGGTGTGGTGACAGAAGCTGCAGATGCATGGGAACGAGATGGGCCCAGTTGCTCTCTTGGTGTGTGCGGTCCAGAGAGAGAGAGAAGTATGCATGGAATATGTGAACACATCAAATTACGCATCGTGATGAGAGGTATGAAGGAAGAAGAGAGACGAACAGGGAGGCAGGGATATCTGCTTTAGATAAGTGGTCAGGAGGAATCTGCTGGAGTAGTAGAGATCTGAGGTGAGATAAGAAAGGTGAGAACAACCACTTGAGGATATAAAGTGTGGTATGGGTGTGGCGGGATGGAACATTTCCAATAGGGAAAAGAGTTTAGCTCAGTTTGCAAAACAGTACTTCCAAAGAATAGAATAAAGGGATACAGGGCATAGATTAAGTTGGGGAAGCAGGCAGAGACCATATCATTTATGGCCACAGGAGTCTGGAAGAGATATTTGCTTTATTTAGGACAAATATTTGCTAAATGAGGGAAGGAATGAGTGAGGATTCATTTCCTTCCACTCTGACAGCTTCAGCTCCAGCCTGTGGCCTCTTAGGAATGTCTCCCCTCCACCCTCTCTACTCACATATTACTCTTCTCATCATTACCTTAAATGAAATGAAACCAACCCCTTCTGTCCTTTCCAATGGCTTCTTTTCACATCCAGACCTCACTGGGACAGCAGAGTCCATGTACCAACATAAAATTACCCCTTGAAATGTATGGAGACACACAGAATTGCTGGCTGACTTTTGTATTTGATAAAAAAGCTATTTGACAATTTGCTCACCCACAGCTGCTAATCTCCTTCCTCACCGTGGGAATACTTATCTACTGGAATGGAAACTCCATGGGCGCAAGACTTGCATTTCTTTACTTCAGTTCTGTGCAAAAATACATTATGCAGCTCTGCAAACCCAGTAGTGGTGCCAAATCTGCCCTTCTGTGCCTGCTGACAAGGGTGCTTACCGCCTCCAGAAACTTTCCAACACTTCCTCTAGGGAAACAGCAACAAACCTTATACTAGTAGCTGTTCTTATTGGTAAATAAAATTGAAGACTGCTAGTGGCTTTTATAAGTACCAAATTTTCCTAGAAAAGCATGAGGAGGACCTAAATCAAGGGATATGGGGAGATGTATCTTGAGAAAAATATTTTCTCTCTCCAAGGGAGAAGGGCTTTGACTTACCCATAGTGTTTATGATTTCAAAAGGATATTTTTTAACCCAAGTTTGTTTCACAAAATTGGCATGGGAATCTCATCTGATCATAGCCTTTCTGCATATTTAAAGTATCAAAGGTCTGACCTTGTCTTTCCATAGCCCAAGAGAAAGCCTTGTGGCTTCTTTCTGAAGCAGTTCTACACGTAGTGCATATTTTGCATAAGTTAAATCATTAATGGTCTACTCAAGGGTTGTATAATGTTCTGCATTTGTTTTTCTTCCCTTTATCCTTTTTTTATCTCCTCTAGGTGATTCATCAAGCATATTTTTTGAACCAGCTGTGAGAGATTAAGAAATGTTATTTGCATTCATGGGAAGAATTCTCAAGCAAGGAACAATCTGCCTGTTGAATACATTCATGTAAATAGAACAAATGTTTTAAAGCTGAGCAAAATGAATGCAAGGGGCACATGGGAGATGAAAAAAATACCTCTCAGCATGAACCATGCAAAACTTTGATCATAACTTCAAATGAGACTAGATCTTACCATGTGTGACAAGGTGCTGGACCCAAGATGTCTGCAGCTCTGATTAGAGTCCAGGCTCACACTAACAAGCCTTTCTCTTTCAATCCCACCACCACTCTGCCTTTGGAAGGCCCTGCTTTCAAACATGCATCTTAAGCAGTGAGACTGCAGAGTGTAAGGGGAGTTGGTGGAGCACCCAGCCTGGAGTAAAGGGTCCTCATGATTAATAAGATTAAAACTCAAGGCACAGTTCCAACAATAATAATGGCAATAAAGCCCATGGTCATTGACTACTTCATACATGCTAAGCACTGTACTTATGATAAAAGAAAAACTTAAAACAAATTAAATATAACAGAGTTTATTTGAGCACAGAATGGTTCTAGAATCAGGAAGCACTCTAAACCCAAAGGGATTCAAAGAACTCTGCTCTGCAAGGTGATGGTGGGGAGGAAAAGTGAGTTTTTATAGGCAGAAGACAGAAGCAAAGCACAGCAATGACTTGCTAGGTTACGGCTAAGCATTTGCCTGATTTGGACATGGTCTGGTCAATTTTTTGCCTATGATTGGCTGAAGTTTGACTCCATGTGATTGGCTGAGACCTGGATCTTTATTGCTCTCTCGATATAAATATAGATATACACACATATGCATATACTGCCAAGTTAGATCCAGTTTGTTGACATACTAAGTTAGGTTGCTATTTATTACACAGAAACTCAAAATATGGAAATAGTGTTAGACCAATTTAATTGAACACTAGGTACTTTACAAACACCATCTAAAATCTTTCCAACAGGCCTAGGTATCTTTTTAACAAATGAGTAATCTGAAGTCTAGAGAGAGTAAGTCATTTGCCCACAGTCATTTTGCTGTGAGATTTTGACCAACCAATTAAACTTTCCTAGACCAGACTTATTTGTGGTTGTTAATCTGAAAAAGTAAAGGGTTGGAGTAGGGGAGCATCAAGGATCTTCCTAGTTCTAACACTTGATTTAACACGTTCTCTCAGTCCTACAAGATGTGCAATGTGAGTTCCAACAAACTGGTTCTGCTGCCCCATCATCCTGAGTCTCTTTGGCATGGACTAGAGAAAGAGAATGGAGAAAAAAGCAGTCACAATAGAATGGAGCAAAAGGAAACTACCGCTTCCGGCCTCTGGTATCTGATGCAAAGAAAGCCTTTGGTTCTGGCTCTTCATACCAGTCCATGTGTGCCCCCCCGCCCCCGTCAACTTACTCACTCTTAATTTTCAACCTAGTTATACTTTATTCCTCTTCTGAAAATATAGATCTATGTGATCTTTAGAGTAGTTGTAAGCCCTAATATTTTAAATTTAAGATAATCAGAATTCTAAGTTATGAATTACTCAATTCATGGAAGTCAAGTTCAAATCGGAAAAAATTACTGTGTCTCGCCTTTCTAAGCTCTCCTTCCTTCTTTGCTTTCCAAGGGAATCTATAAACCACATATGTCTATTTATGATGTTCTCAAAGCCTAACAACATTAAGAAAAAATACCTAAAGGAATATAAGTTTGGCAAGTTTTACTCATCAAGTAGAACTTCTGAATGATCTCTTGAAAGCTAGTATAGAGGAGAGTTTACAAATGTAGGGATGAAGGGAGGGCCCAGTTCAAACTTAAGTTTTGAGGGGACTATCTAATATCATGATCTTCTTTCCACTCATAACCAGTTTAGAAGAAAATGGTAACTCACAAAGGAAAGAAAGAAAACATATCAATAATACTTCATCTATATATCAATAATACATAAATAGATACATGATTAAACTGTTCCAGATATCACCATAAGTAAATATTAGAAGCTTTATCCATTTGTTGTTTGGGGTTTTTTTTTGTTGTTGTTGTTTTTAGGAAAATACTTAGATGTCAACACAGAACCAAATAGTTATGCAAACTCAACAAAACATTCTGGAAAAGAAAAGGGTTATTTTCTTGAAGTTGAGAATAACTCATACTCTCAAAGACTCAAGGTTAATCTTTGATTTGCTGAAAGCTTACCTAACGACTAAAGAACATTATGTTCTGTAGCTTTGGATTCAGACCTGTGATTGAATTTTTCTTTGCCAGAGTTCAGAGTCGAGTTGGGAGATCATCAAAACCCAGTTCATTCTCTGTTGATCTGAACTTTCTCCCATTACCCCACGACCTACCTCTGCCTGTCCCTCCCTCCACCAACTTTCTGCCCTGATGAAAACAATCTGTCTAAATATTAAGCAACTGCTAATACTGTAAAACTACAACTGAAAAATACAAATAATACAAGACTTGCATGCATTTCTTAAATAAAAAATAATTTTTAGGCATCATGAAAGGTTTCATATTTGTTCCCAGGTATTTTTATAAACCCTTAAAACTCCAATTCTGAGACTTAACTTTTGTAATTCTAAATATTTCAAATTTAAAGAAATACCACAAGAATAAGAATAATACAGAGAACACTCATTCACCTTTTATAAAATTAATAGATTGTTAATTTTTTTTTTTTTTTTGCGGTACCGGGGATTGAACCCAGGGGCGTTCTACCTTCGCGTTACACCCCTGGCCCTATTTTTTTTATACTTCATTTTGAAACCGGGTCTCACGAAGTTGCGGAGGGCCTCACTAGG